>VYZU01061755.1:9769-37975 GCA_013401355.1 Ceyx cyanopectus | reverse complement strand
ATACCGGGGATAGATTTTCATCCTTAGTTTCTCTGTTCTGAACTTGAGAACAAGCCCTCAGACACCTTACATCAATTAAGTCAATCCACAAAATATGGTACCTCTTCAAGTGACTAATACAAGGATGCAACAGTTGGTGTCTGATTATAATTTGGAAATGTGTGTGAGAAGTGAGGGGACGATGCACAGCTTGATTTGTTTTATTTAACCAATCTATTCATTTATTAGCTAAACTATAAAATGCTTCTGTGTCCTGACACAACATTCATCCTTGGATCTTTTCATTTAAAGCAGTTTTTGCTAGTCAATGATGAAAAACAACATATTTTTCCTTGTATTCATTGCTTCTGAAGTACAACACCCTGTTTTCACTTGTCTGCTGCAGATAAGCCAAAGAGCTAGCCACCTGACCATGACTCCTTTGCTGATTGTTTATTCTTACAAGCTGTACTGTATGCAACCATGAAAACATGCCTCTGTGTGGCTCCAGTGTGGACTGAACAGGTGTGTAGTGGTCTATCTGTGTGGCCCAGGATCAGTGCATAAGATACCTGTTGGCTTCCAAGAGCTACAGATGGGCCCTGTGTTGAGCTTGGTAGGGGTGATGCTGGCCTCTGGCTCACTCTCATACCACGTTGCTTTCATGTGTTTTGTATCTGACTAAAGAAATGTAATGAAGGGTGGGATTTTCAAAGTCTTAGGGAAGAAAGTGCTCATGTCCTTTTTGGTCTCCATATGCTTTGGGTGCCTGATGCCGTGAGGACCTTTCAAAATCCCAGCCCTCAGCTCTTCCACTATACTTGAAAACTGTGTTCTCAGTTCAGTGCTTTCAAATGTAAAAACCTGTTATTCTGTTCTGATGGTGTGAATGTAAATTCCTGCAAGAACATGTATGAGCTTTGTGAGCAAGGACCTAAATGTATCTACGGCCACGTCACATCGTGGTCGTGCTCCAGGAGAAAAGAACGTCTGCATCGTCTTTATTTTAGTAAAGGTACAACTAGTGGAATGTTTACATAGAACCTGCTGAAAAAGAGAAGACAAAAAGAAAAAAAAATAGAGAGTAAAGTATTTAAGTGCAAGATCCTACTAGTTTGGTTTGTTTCTTTTTGTTTGCAGATCACTTGAGCTATTTTTGAAGTTCAGTAACTGTGTATAACTTTTGCAAAGACAGGACAGAACTACCTGTTCACTTCGATGTGCCCCATGCTGAATTGTGCCTATTTCACTCTCTGCTGTTGTTATGCTGCTGATTCTGCTGTTCTGAACTGTTCACTGGATCATTCCATTTGCATGCAACACAAATGCAAGCTGAGCTGTCTGAGAGTAAAGCTGAAACACGTTTGTATAACTTGAATCAATTAATGACTTCCTCTTTTCCACACCCTCTTGAAATGCTGTGTATAATTTTGATTTGTTTCTCCTGCCCTGATTTTTTTTCTGCTTTTTGTTGTTGTTGGTTTTCGGTTTTTTTTTGAATGGTAATTTATTTTTGTTTGGATTCTAGGCAGTATCTGTACATTTTGTTTCAAGGTGATATTGTGGACATCTTTAAAAAACCAAATTGTTATTTTATATAATTTTATCATAAAGTTGCTCTAATAAATCATTCTTTTATCATGTGACAATGGTTTTGGACTTCGTATGTTAATTTTGGGGGTTGTGGTATATATGTGTGGTGGCTTACATTTTTCTGCTGCCTGTTTACAGTGTTTTTTTAAGTACAGTGTAATGAAAGAATTGTCAGCAGCTGAAGGCTCCCAGTGCAACTGGACCCATCCTGGTGATACCTATGGCTGGGGCAGATCCTCCTTCAGCAGAACAGGGGGCATCCCCTTTCTCCTGCCCTTGTACTTACAGGATTGAAGTCCCTAAGTACCCATCATCTGACAGTGGTCTTATTTGATTTAATTTTTAGTAGCGTTTTATTTCACGATTAACAATGGTAGATAAATCCAGCCTGGATATGGTCATTCCCCAGCAGGTATGTGATTACAGGAAAATATTATTAGACTCATTTTTTTTCTCTCACTAATATGTATAAAATATATAGATTTATATAAAAATATGTATTGGACTTTATATATTTGAATTGTTAATTTAGTTTCCCCTTCATTCTATTGCTGTCACCCTTCCCTCCTGCAGTCCTGCCTGACCTTTGCATCCTTCCTGTCCCTTTTGATGTGATGTTAATTCCTCATTCCCCTCCCTGCTGAGCTTCCAGGTGCCTGCAGCCTCCCATGCCCTGGCTGGGGCTCTGCCTCAGTGTCCTCTGCATTAACACAACTTCTGTAGGAAGTAGAACACGTGTAGCTGATAAAAACATTGCCCTGTTTGCCAACAATGACAAACACAAAAGGTGGGGGAAGAATATTAGTACATAACCAGGATCAGTTGAAAGACCATCTGGTGACCTTTGCATTAGATAGTTGAGTGTGAGACCTTTTATACTTAAAAGTTTTAGGGAAGGGTTCTTTAGGGAGAGAAAGTTTTCTGTGTTATTTAAAGTAGAGGACTGGGTTATACACTAACTGCATCTTCTCTCCACAGGAGTAGGTATAGAGCAGTATTTGAGTTGTGATGCTACACAAAGTGTCCTTTTGAAATCAATAGTGCATCCAGTGCCTTAATTTTTAACAGCCTGATTAAGTAAATGTAAGAAGTTGTGGAACTGTGGCCAAAATTTATTTGCAGTACAATGAAAACTGCCATGTGGCAGAATTTACAAAAAAACAGGTAGATGGCAAAAAATAAGTATCTCTGTGCATCTTACTGCCGAGTGTTCATCTGCAGTCCTGCCTGGATCTTCATAATCCTCATCTGCTTTGGGAAACAGAACCTCATTTTCTATGTGTGTGTAGAATGCAAGACCAGAAAATGTTGCTTTGAGCAGGATTTGCAGAATGCTTCCTTGGAGAAAAGCTTCACAACATTGGAGAGACAGTTCTCATCTTTGGATGTCTTATCTACCAGTAGACCCTCAGCTTGGGTCCTGACCATGGGATGGAGTGTGAGGGCCATGCCTTTTTCAACAAGGGCATTTGTGGACTGTTGATGAGCAAAGCCCTGCTGGTCTCAGGTTTTTCTGGTGGGGTGGAGATGGTGTGGGGCGTGTTGTTTTCCTTAGGAGGGATGCAGCCCTGCAGAGAGTTGAACACAGAGACACAGGAGCACATCTGATGTGGTTATCTAGAAAAAGGGGTTTATATCATGGATTAATACTGGGGTTTCTGAATGATGTGGGCTGATCAAGATAAGCCAGGAAGAATTATTATAAGAAGATAGTACTCTACCCTTCTTATGTGTTTTTAATGCCTCTGAACAGAAACTGATGAAATTACTGTACTTTTCAAAAGAACTGAGGCCAGGTTCTTTGCAAAGTGGTGGTGTCATTTTTATACTACAAAGCCAAATAACATGCAGGCAGCCAGCACATGCTGAAGCTTTTTCTAATACTCATGGGTTATTTTTCCTGGCTGTGACTGGAAGGTGAGTGCCATACAAGAGGAGTGACAAGGCCAAGACAGCAAAGGACTCTCTCTGCAATCATCTGACCTATGCAAATCACTTATGTAAGGTTTTTTTACTGTTGAAATATTTTTCCAAATGAAATAGAGCTGACAAACATTTAATTTAAGGTTGAACAAAATTATTCAAGCTAATTGCTAAATATGTCAAAGTAAATATTTCAAGTTAAATGTTTCAAGTCCATGGTTAGATACTTTAATTAAAAAAAAAAGTGGAAATTGATTAAATCTTTAAAATATTTGCAAACCAATCACAATTTAATTTAGATTTTGACATTTTCTCTAAGCTTGTCAGCTGACTCACTTCTCAATTCCTGTCCTGAAATGACATTTTTTTTTCTCCCGAGTATACAATTTTTTGTCACAAAGTATAAATAGAGCATTTTCAAGTATAAGGACCCTAGCTGTTTCTGCCTCCCATCCTTCTGTCAACTGTTGGGTGTTCAAAGCCCAGCTACCTAGTCCTTGTGAAATGGAAAGTGTAGTTCTGTAGTAATCTCTGCAGTGGCAGTGACATTTTTGTCTATTTTTAGCTCTGGGAGATGAGGATGTGTTACACTGGCAGTTTCTTCTTAGCAAACCTCCCACACAGGCAGTGAAAGATCTTTTGCTGTAACTTGTAATGCACCCTTCTAAACAGACTGGAGCCCAAGCATGCTTTGGGTGGGAGCACCTTAACCACAGAGCAGCATCCAGCTGGAGGTGGATTTACTCTGTGTGGGATGGTGGCAAGTCAACCACAGCAGCTAGTAGCAGGAGCCTTGTGTGACAGATGGGGAAGAGGGGGGGATAAAAAAGATTGTTAGTTTGCCCTGAAATTTACCAGTATTTTTATTTTCCTCCCTCCTATTCCATGAGTTGGTCAAATAAATCATATTCTCCCCACAGACCCTCTTCTATCCTTAAACCCTCAAGGCTACAATGCTGCTAGTAAGAGGAGAAATACATTATTGATGTTGGGCTGGTATGTGAGATCAGATAAACAGAAGGAAACCAGGCTTTGTAAGCTGGAGAGGAGGAGGACGATGGGTTTAATGAGTGCTGTAAGCTGTTAGAGAGCTGCCAAGGAGGAGGAGAAATACAGCTTCTTTTTCTGGAAGCTGCTTTTCCCCCTGATACAACCCCGCCTCTCCCAGGTTGAATTAAACTGGTGATATTGGAGCAATAGTTGATGAGTCCTGAACTTTATACAAATGTACTGCTGATTGTGTGGTACAATCCTGAACTCATGAAGTCAGTGGGAGCTTTTGTGATTTATGTCGGTGTAGTTCATGCCAGGATTCCAGTCCTGCACACAAACAGAGCAGGGCAGCTCGTTGCTAAGTTTGCTGACGTGTTCAGCACTTAGCTGAGTGTTTACTTCGGGTGCTCAGCCTTTGAAGTGAGTGGAGGGATGGGGACACTTTCCAGAGGTGATCTGAGCCTTTGGCATAGCAGCTCCATGGAGTTGCCTCTTGCCCTTAACTACAGATGAGCCCTCAGTCAAGGAGGATCCTGCCTTCAGCTTTCTGGCAACCTGAGTCTAAAGGGCTGGCATTACCCTTTGCCTTGTTTCTTAGCCCTATCTTAATAGAGACATTTGGAATGGCCCCAGTGACAGGTGATCTGTGCACAGCAGTAAATTCAGGAGCGGGCTGTCTGGGTCTGACAGGTGTCCTATCTGCTACTTTTCTCTCACTTTTGACCTTTGAGTTATTCCTTGTGTTTTTGTCCCAGGGGAAGCAGACAATCCATGACACCTTCAGCTCCCAGGGGAAAGGCTTCTTTCTGTCATATATGACCTATTCTCAGCCTCCTCTTAGCTTTTCCATCTTCATCAACTTAATACAAGGTATGATAAAACCTTGTCATCCTTGTTGACTTTCAGTTATCTCATTGTTTCCCCCCTACAGCAACAGTAACAGATGATGGGGCAGGAGAGTGTTCACAAGAGGAACTGAGAAGAGAGACCATTTTAGAGGGCTTGTTCCTCAGTTTAAAAAGAAGCTTCTGGTGGGTTGAGGATGAAGCAGCGAGAGTGCTGCCATGCCTGGGACAGAAACTGTGGCTAAGCAGTCCTTTCAAGTTGTGTCTTCTAGAGCTGATCTTGCACCACCAAAGGCAGTGGGAACTTAGCCATTCAATGGAGTTTGAGCCAGGTCAGTCACTGCAGAAGGTTATGCCAAATAGGTGGAAATCAGAACCTGGAGTCTGAGTAGTAACAGCTAGATGATAACTAAACTCTAATTGTCAGTGCATGTTGTGAAACTCAGTGTTTAAGAGGAAGTAATCTGCGGCAGGAGGAAGGAAAAAAAACCAACCAAAAAAAATCTGCTGGAGAAAAGCGTGTACACTGCCTCTTGTAAGAAGAGTTGAAATTAACATCAGACTACATCAGAACATCTACACAGGAGGAGGTTTTCCAGGATGGTAAGTCCATTTGTCATCATCTTGAGAGTGTTGGGGGTGGTCATGGAGAGAAAAATGCACTTTGTTCATCTGAGGAGCTTCAAAGAGCTTCTGGAAAGGATTTTGTATACTGAAAAGTTTCAGACTTTGAAATCAAAATTCTGAAACAGTTTGATGCTGATGGAGAAAAAAAGTACCACAGGTTATTTCAGGGGCATGAAGAAAGCAGCCTAATGTTATGAACAACAATGTCCTGTGTGTATTCAGCAGATCATGGTATTAGCTTGTGTTCCACTCTGTGAAGCACCCTTAAGTTGTGCTTGTGTTCATTGCTCTTGGATGAACTTTAGTCATTGAATTTGGCAGCTACTAAAGCCTGAAAGCTTAGAGGGAGACATACACAGAATTACACAGAGACATAGTTAAGTACTGACCAGCTACAATATTATTAGCAGGAATACTGTCTGAGTATGTGATGTTTCATTTCTTAAAAATTAAACTCCATATTTTAGAGCAGTTCTCATGACTTCTGGATAGCAGCTGGGAATCTAACCCATCACCAGGTAAAGATATCAAGGAGTTTGTACCAATGGTAGATGATGATACTATGGCACATACAAGATCTGTTCACTTTCATATTTTAGGAAAAATGCTGCTTTTTGAAGCCATTTTGTAACTGTTGCTGAAAAAGAGAACTGAAAAGAAGTTGTTCCTCACAAGCTCCGTCCTTCAGAAAGCATCACGTAGCTTTAAGTGCACCTATTGCTGCAGTTTCTTACTGATACATTGCTTGGGTCACTGAGTTGTATCGTGGGGAGCACTTTAGTTCTGGGGACCAAAGGGACAAGATGACACCTCTCAGGCTCTGGTTCAGTGATAAGAATCACCCAGGGCATCTATTTGTTACTGGACAGTCCAGCTGGGTGGGATAGCTGCTGCCAAAGCAGAGTGTGGAGTGTCACCTTCAACCTCCAGCCTAGGCTGAAGGGCTGCTGCTGTTGGTTTTGATCTCTTTCTACTGCTCCTTTAAAATCCCTTTGCCTCAGTTTCCTACTGAACCCCTCAGCCTCTTCCCTCTTGCTCTCTCCTCCTTTTGCCCCCAAGTTTTCCAGGTTGGTATTTGATTACTTTTTCTCAAGTAGGGCAATGATGTGCGTTGCCATCACACAGCCTTCTCTGCATTGTCTCCCCTCTGTGCTTGGGCTGTAAGCTCTCTAGGGTAAGACACTGTGTCTTTGTGCTGTGTTTAAAGCTTGAAATGAGTTTTCAGGGGACCTGACATTCACCAATGGCCAACTGTACTTCACTGCTGTCAGCAGTGGTGGAGTTGCTATTCCTGGAGGCATGTAAATGGTGTGTGGCCCTGGTGCTCGGGGACATGCTTTAGTGGTGAACTTGCAGTGTTGGGTCAGAGTTTGGACTAGATGATTGTGTAGGTCTCTTCCAACCAAAGACATTCTGTGATTCTGATTCTATATTTCTGTGAAAAAATACCTTAGAAATTAGGCACAGTGTAGTGAGTACAGCTGATAACAACTATGAGCAGACCCTGAAATGGAAACTTAGCTTTTGTATCTGCAGCTCTATCATGTTTTTAACTGTGACTATTCAAAACTTTTCTTCCCTTTCCACCTTTGTCTGGTCTTTTACCTTGGGTCCTCTATTTTTATTTTTTTTTTTTCCACATCCCTCTCTTCATTCCCCAGGTCACTATTTCAGATCCACCTGGCTTATATCCCCAGATATCCTCCACCTCTTTGGTCCAGCCTCCCTAGTTCTTGTGAGTTGGATCCCACAAGAAGCCTTTGGGGCTATGTCTGTGTCATGTCCAACTCCTGCCTCTTCCATGTGGTCACAGCATCTGTACAGAAAGGTGGAGTGGGCAGGAGTTGGACACAGAATGGACATGTGTGGTTGTGCTGCCTGACTGTGTGGGAGGACAGACAACTAAAGTCTTTCCAGTTCAGGAGACAACAGCTATGAACTTATGGCAAGATGTATGGGACAAGCCTGGCAAGATCTACCCTTCCTAACTAGACAGTGAATGTGTCCACCCACAGAGAACTGCATATCTGATACAATTACAGCATGTGCGTCCTCCAGGCTACAAACTCCCAGTGGCCAACTACTCCTGCCCTACCATCTGCTTTGGGTTTTAGCATATTTTGTCCTTTACTCCCATGGGTGCCTTTCTGGTGAAAACACAAGACTGGAACAATACTGTTTGAGGAGAAAATTAAGTTAACTTATTTTTTAAGGTCGTTACTGTATCAGGGAAGAAAAGGAATCTGTATGTTGGCCTGGTGCCTGTCCCCTTAAGAGAGTCTCTTCTGGAAGAGACTCCACCATTGAAGACAACTCACAATAGGAAGAGAGCAGGAGCCTAATAGAGTCACACACAGGATGACACTGATGCTGTGCACTATCACCTGCAGCTTCTGCACTTAATTACTGCTTGTTGGCAAATGCAACAGAACAAAAGTGAGTGTTGAAGAGTAAGTTGAAGAGGCAGCGATTAATGTTTACACGTTAATTACTGTAGTGATTTTAATGTGTAGACAGCACCAGGGAAACACTGAAGGGACCTGTCTCTCCCTCTCACTTTGGAATCTGTTAAAAATCACTCAAGACCTATAATAACATGAGTATGTTGCACAGATCCATCCCTAAATCTCAGAGCACTATGTAAAGCAATGGCAGTAACCTGCATTTTTACTCTGTAACTGAATTTATACAAATGGTTCCATAAAGCTTTATTTTTCCCCTTGCATACATTTCTGTTTTTCAGATTGTGAAAAAAGCATTCAAAACATCCCTGATGTTTAATGAGTCCTCCAACATGAAATTAAGAGTGAACAATCAAAAAGACATCAAAACGGTAATTACTGGGACACACTACATTTGCTTACAAGAGCTGAGATTACGCTGACATTTCTGAAAAGAAGTAACAGATTAAGCAGAATGATTTTATTGCCCATTTTAGAAATCTGTCTAGGTTTCAATCCTATTTGTAAACAAGTGAGTGACAAAACCCTCATTGATTTATCCAGTAGGCTGATTAAACCTTGCCGAGAGGCAGTAATGTGGAGCTAATCCTGCAGCCCTGGCCTGGGACAGTAAACCTTGCTCATGTAAATAGCCCCACTTCCACCATTAGCACAACATTTATCTATTTGTTCAGCCTTCCTAAAGCACCTGGACTTTACTGTGCACAGCAAGGTGACAGCCAAGATGTGGCTTCAGAATAAATCTCTTACCTTAGAAATGTCTTCTAACACATGTGCAATATTTCAGTCTTACCAAAGTGTTCACAGGATGAAAGGCAGAACTATTAAAAATTGATGGGATTTTGGTTTTGCCCTCTACAGGAGGGAGAACAAGCCAGAGGAGAAAAAAAAAATGTAGACAGTCAGTTAATATTTTTTTTTTCTTATTCAAATCACTGCCTGAAATTGATGGCAGTACCGTAGATCTCAAGAAAAGCAGATGAAGTGGAAAGTAAGATACTTTATTCACATAGAAACTGAAACAGATACTTCCAAGGGAAACTGGTTTCTGTGCAATTTTGATATGTAGTCTTTTGGGACCTCATGTTTTGAGCTACAGCCTCACAACCACTCACAGACTTGGTTCTCCTGCCTGGAGGTTCAGAAGCTTGACTCTGATGTACACATTGCCCATCCACAGTAGTGGATGGTCCCAGCTCCCAGAAATTGCCATCAGGAGCTAGACATGATAATTGCTGCAGAGATGGATCTGCACTGGTGTCTGTCTTCTCAATATAGGGTGAAATGTAGACCCTGGTGCTGTATGTTTCAGCAGGGGAGTGGCTGGACTCCAGATCTGGATATACCAGGATGTTTATTTTTTTTCATCTACATTCACAAAATGAAAAGGAAGTGCAGAAAAAAAGGAAATTAAGCTGACTCACCACACTAGGAGGACAAGGAAATACTATTCCCTCTCCACACAGATAAATGGGATTTTTGTAGTTTCACTTGCAAGGATAACTTAGAAGAAAAAATAAGAATTTGTTCAGAAAACACAAGATATCTTTCCTTCTGCTTCTGATGTTTTCAGACCTGTTTTTTTCTCCCCTGACTTAATGAAATTGCTCTTTATGGTAGTGCTGGGCTTGATCCCACAGCTAATTTGTGTTATGGTTTCCTTCTTTAGATTTTGGTAGAAATTTTGTTGGACACCCATTTGTCTTGTGCTAAAATAAAGCTCATTAACATCAAACTAATCATAAGGTTTGGGATAAAAAAAACCCAGGTTTTTGATATATTGGCACAGGAAAAATTAAACTAAAACTAAAATAATGATCCTCTCATAAACCAAACCCTATGTAGTTTATGGACCTTACTTTCAGTGGTGTATCTAAGTCTACTGTCTGCCACTAGCTGAAAGCAGAATTACCATTCAAAGATTGTAAATTACTCACCTGCAACAAGTAGTAATCTATTAACTGGTGACTTGGTGATTGCTTCCATTCTGTTCTAGTTTCAAATCTTAGGGGCAATTTTGATACTTGATCTTGTCCTGATGACTGTTTACTTCATGAGAGTGGACAGCATAGCTGATGCTAACAGAGAAGAAACAGTTGTCAGCATTTATGAAGAGTTGAGGGAGGAAGAAGCACTCTATGGAGATCCCCCAGGAACCACAATAATTGGGGAGGACACTAATAGATCCAATGACTCCTGCAGGTAAGCCAGGCCTGATGGCACATGGAGAAGTAATCTTCAGGTGAAAAAATAATTGCAGTGCTGTCTCAGCATGGCTTTTGTATAGTAAGTGATGAAGTACCACTGACTGGAAGGAGTGGGGATGTTGTTTAGGCATTGGGTCATTAGTAGTTGCTCATTATAATGAGCAGTAGGTGCAGTATCACAGCTCCTCTACTGGTCTGTGCTTGTGTATTCAGCACAGGTCTGTAGCTACTCCACCACCTCCAGCCATCTTTGTGGCAGTTCTGAGAGGCAGCAGAGTGACCAGCAGGCAAAGCAGGCTCTGATGAGCCCACCTTTTTTCAGTGGCTGGAGGGGACAGTGGATAAGGAATTGACTGGATGGTTGCATCCAGTGGGTGGTGGTCAATGGCTCAAAGTCCAGATGGAGAGCAATGACAAGTGGTGTCCCTCAGGGGTCTGTACTGGGACCTGTACTGTTTAATATTTTTATCAGTGATATAGCAAGATCAAGTGCACCATCAGCAAGTTTGCAGATTATACCAATCTCAGTGGTGCTGTTGATATGCCAGAGGGACCTGGAAAAGCTGTAGAGGTGGGCCCAGGTGAACCTCATGAGGTTCAACAAGAGCAAGTGCAGAGTCCTGCACCTGGGCCAGAACACTCCCCACTGTCAATCTACGCTGGGGGATGAGGTGATAGAGAGCAGCCCTGCAGAAAAGGACTTGGGGATGCTGATAAACGAGAAGCTGGACATGAGCAGCCAGTTTGTTCTTGCAGCCCAGAAGGCCAAGGGCATCCTGGGCTGCATCAAAAGAAGTGTGGCTAGCAGATCTGGAGAAGTGATTCTTCCACTTTGCTCTGGTCAGAGCTCACCTGGAGTACTGTGTCCAGCTCTGGAGCCCTCAGCACAGGAAGGATATGAACTTGATAGAGCGGGTCCAGACGAGGGGCATGAAAATGGTCAGAGGGCTGGAACACCTATGCAGACAGGCTGAAGGAGCTGGGGTCGTTCAGCCTAGAGAAGGCTCCAGGAAGACTTTATAGCCACCTTCCAGTACCTAAAGGGGGCCTCAAGAAGGCAGGAAAGGGACCATTTACAAAGGCCTGTAGTGACAGGATGAGGGCCAATGGTTTTATTGAACTAGAGAAGAGCAGAATCAGAATGGATGTTAGAAACATGTTCTTTTCCCTGAGGGTGTTGGAATGCTGCAACAGGATGCCCAGGGAGATAGTTGAGGCCCCATCCCTGGACATACTTAAGGTGAGACTCAACAAGCATCTGTGTAACCTGATCTAGTTGAAGATGTCCCTATTCACTTTAAGGGGGTCAGAATAGATGACCTTTAGAGGTCCCTTTAGGCCTAAACCATTATGTGATTCTGTAATTCTATGATGTTTGTGCTGGTAGAGGATGGAGAGGGTACCAAAGTGACATCCAGCCCCAGGGAGTTACTTTTCTCCTGGTCTTTAGGATGGAAAAACAAAAAGCTCAGAAAGGCTACTGAGAAGACATTCTGCTGGATTTGGGAGGACAATGTACAATATATGCTTGGCTATGAAAAATGGGGATAGACCAGCCTGTTTACTTTTGAGGTTCACATGCAAAATGGCCAGCTGTAGGGCCTGACAGATGCTTGATTTCCTTCTTGAGTCACAGTTGCTTGCTTCATAACAAACAATTGCCATTTCAGCTTCGAACTCGTGGAAAATGTTCCTTATGACTTACCTTTTGAGATAAATAGCACTGCAGCCAAACCCCTGTACCAAGTCTGGACGAGACTCCTTGATATAGCCCAGGAAAAAATTCATGTGGCTTCTTACTATTGGTCTCTTACTGGGAAGGATATCAATGTCAATGATTCATCTTCCAAGCAGGTAGGAAAAAATTAATGACAAGTGCATGTCTCATGTTCATGTGGCAGATGACAGACTGACTGTGCTCTGTCTCCAAGACATTGTTTGATTCTTCCCACAAACCCAGAATGGTTTTCCCTGGTGGTCTAAAACAACACACCAACTTTCCCCTTCTAGTCAAGTTTGACTCCATCTGGGATCTGTCCATGTCTCTGAATATTTCTATGCTGTGTTTTAAAAGCAGCCGGAGTTCAGCCTCAAAACCACACTAGCTTACCTAGAAGATGGTCAGTCTGTGGTAGGGGCAGCCAGTGGCATGGCTGAAGAGCCTACAGGATCCCATATTCACAAGAGAACATTCCAGTTCCCATTGGATAGCTGGAAGAGTAAGGAAGCAAAGTCTGCAGTTGGACTCCTCTGACTGCTTCAGAGGATGCTTCTTCTCTGTGTACAGACACAGTAACTGCATTCACTCGTTTTGCAGGTGTCCCTGAACCATTGGACAGTAGTTCAGGACATTAATTCTTCTTTGCAGGGCTGTTCTCTTGGGCACCCTGTGCAGCCAGGCTTCCCATGGGGCCTCTCTGGCCCTATCACCAAAAGTAAATGTCAGACAACATGATGCAGGATCATCTTACATCTGTCCATCATGTTTAATTGTCCATTTTTTCTCTTTTGGCCCATGGCAGCGAGCAACCTCCCAGGCAATCCTGATCAACTGGGGAACTGTTCTGAAAAGCAGAAGGGACAAGGCTACCCTATTTCAGACAGGTGTGGTGTTTGGTCATGTGCTAGGAATTGTGCTGTTTGTCAATAGACCAGATACCAGCCTGCTGATTACTGTGGGATGAGCCTCTGTCTATCCTGGCACATCTTCCTCATTGTCCTGATGGGCTCTGTGGGACTGCTTTCCTTGTCTTCCTCCCTGTGTGGTTCTGATGTTGTAAGATGACTCTTTTCCTTCACATGAGAAGAAGTAAAAGTTAGAGATGTAAGGCTGAGCCCTGTCTCTTCTAAAGTGAGAGCTCAGTGGAGGAGAGTCCCTGTTACTTTTATCCTCAAGGAGAAATGGCACAACATATCTGTTGGCATCAGTATCCAGTAGTTGGTCTTCACTGGGGTATTTGTCTTTGAAGTCTGGGATGTTTGTGGTTGTTCTTTTAAACCTTATATCTGATAGCAGTAAGTGACAGAAAATAAATCTGATTCATAAATTGGACCAGAATCTTTTTTCCCTTTTTTACTTGAAACACTCCTGAAATAGATGAAATTTCTGACCTTCCTTGTGTTGGGGTTCTTCAAAGGAAGGACCCATTAATATCACTGTACTTGTCTGTATCTTACTAAATATTCTATAACAAAATATCAAACAATGTACCATGCAGGGTGAAGATATTCTGAAGAGGTTTGAGAAATTGCTCGCAGAGAATGTCTCTGTGTACATTGCAGCAAGTGTGCCAACTTTGGCTACAAATTCAACTGATCTTGAGTTCTTAGAGGAAAAAGGTAATTATCTCACTTCAGTGATGGGCTCAGAACTTCAGTATTACAAAAAGGCATCTGAGAGAAACTGGTCTACAAGACCTATTCTGGCATAGTGCTTCCATGGGTTTGCAGGACAAGCTCTATGTCTAGAGCTCGTTCACTAGCTCATGATTTCGGTGTGTGCTGTCATGCCCTTAAGGATTTTTCTGAAAGTTTACATATTGTACATTTTTTCAAGTTACCTTATTTCTAGGAACAAGTGTTTGTGAATTTTGGTAGTTATTATTGGCTGCAACTATTAGACATCCAGACATGTTCTGGCTGTCAGGGGAGCAGTATAGATTACTATCTGCATGCTGAATCTAAACTCTTTTTTACCCTTTCTATCTTTCTTCAGGGGCTCACATAAAAAAGATTAATTTTGGACATTTGGCAGGAGGAGTGTTGCATAGCAAATTCTGGATTGTAGATATGAAACACATATATATTGGTAGTGCAAATATGGACTGGAGATCTTTATCTCAGGTAAGCACTGCTGATGCATATTAAAAAATCTGGGGAAAAAGTAATGTGCTAGAATATAGCAGAGAAAAATAATAATGATATAAAATGGTGACTGAGTGGGAGACATGGCAAAGAAACCCCTGGAGATAGTTCTCTCTGTGGCTGTGATACAGCTTGATCTCTTTGCAGGTCAAAGAGTTTGGTGCTGTGATATACAACTGCAGCTGCTTGGCTGAAGACCTATGGAAAACATTTAGTACTTACTGGGATGTTGGACATGATAATGCTACCATCCCACTGCCTTGGCCTCTCAATTATTCTACCCACATCAACAAGCACCAGCCTCTGGAAGTAGAATTTAATGGAATCTTGACAAAAGTTTATTTTTCTGTAAGTATGTTTAAAAAAACCAAGGTAGACTGAAAACTATATTTAACCATTGGCCAGAGAAGTTTCCTCAGCAGTTCTCAGTTACTTGTGTTCTGGTTTAATGCTAATTCATTCAGCAGGTTTCTCTGTTGTGGGGTCAATATATCAATAAATATCTTACCCACCAGGTCAAGGAAGGCATAAGGAATGGTAGTGATCCACCTCAAATGCTTTGTGCTTTTGTAATGAAAACGGAATAGATCTGAATGTAAATGAATCACAGTCTGACAGAGAGCAGGATTAAACACACTGACTTGTGTGTTTTCTTCTTTACAGGCTTCTCCTCCAGCATTTTGTCCAGAAGGTCGCACCTATGACCTGTTTGCTATAGTCAGTACTATCAGTGAGGCACAAAAATTTGTCTATGTTTCTGTTATGGAATACTTCCCCACCAGCCGTTTCATTCATCCAGAAAGGTACAACTTTAATCCTGAGCCAATCAGTTGACTGCACTGTTTAAAGTAAAAATACACTATTGGATCTCTTCTGCAATAAAAATGTTCAGTGGAGAGAACTGTGGCTTTGCTCTGCATTCACAACCACCTCTTGGTCTGTGCACATACTGATGCTACAGGAGGGATGATATCCAATCTGTCCCTGTGCTTCTCTAGCGTTTTCAAAACAGCTTCCTGTGCTCTTCGCATGTCAAGAAAACCATGAGGTGCCAGACAGTCAGGCACAGCTCCCTTCAAAATACAACAAAGCAGCTTTATGAATAGCAACAGGAATGGGAATAGCAGAAATATATCTGACATCAGCTTTTCAGATGAAGTCTTGCTTTGCTTCCCCTTTTCTTCCTTTCCCTTTTCCCTTTTCCCTTTTCCCTTTTCCCTTTTCCCTTTTCCCTTTTCCCTTTTCCCTTTTCCCTTTTCCCTTTTCCCTTTTCCCTTTTCCCTTTTCCCTTTTCCCTTTTCCCTTTTCCCTTTTCCCTTTTCCCTTTTCCCTTTTCCCTTTTCCCTTTTCCCTTTTCCCTTTTCCCTTTTCCCTTTTCCCTTTTCCCTTTTCCCTTTTCCCTTTTCCCTTTTCCCTTTTCCCTTTTCCTTCCTTTCTCAGAACTCTTGTCTCTGGCTCCGATGCCTGTGTGATGTACTCAACCCTTAGTTTAGATGCCAATTCTTAACCATCCTTGCCAACCTTTGCAATGGTAGCTGAAACAGGCTCTAAAAGAAGACTTCTGGACATATATATATATATATAAAATAATTCCATGTAAGGACATCCAAGTTCCTGAAGCATGCTGGATCCACTTCCATGGTCCCACTGGGCTGTGCAAGGTCACAGTAGAATTATGCAGACTCTGCACATCAACTCAAATTTGAGTAACATAGAAAGTTAGTCAGTCATGGGGTAACCACTAAAACTCCAAATCCTCTTAGATATGCTTGAATTAGGATGTTTGCATTTAACGAAGTGCTCTGAGTATTATCTGCTTATAACATTTTTGAGTTTTCTGGTCATCTAAATAATCTGACTGAGAAAGAAGTTGAAGGGAAACAATCATTTACGTGCCTTCTAAAGAATAGGGTGAGATCTAGGTTGCATTTAGCCAGAATTATGCCTTGCGTCATGTCCCATGGCATGACTGCATGAAGTCTCTCTTGTTCTGCTGGGCATGTGTATTAGCAGGAAGACTGTGGGATAACAGGCACAAATTTGCAAAGACTACGTTCCACTTGGACAATATTTTTAAATGAAGCTTATAGGATTTGGGGTTTCTGTGCTGTATGATTGAATCTCTGGGATTTTCATCTCTTGCTTTTAACTAAGAATAGGTTCACAGAAAGTCTCTTTTCCCCCCTTAGGAATGAGTATGTTAATACTCCTCATTCTTCATCTGAAGCCTTAATCCGCCATTTGTGACATCTAGGGCCTGATCAGATGCAAACAAGAGTTTGAAAGGCCCAGGGAAAGTGGCACGGGGCCTGGGGCTATCTCCACAGCAACCAGCTGTAGTGCAATGAATTGAGGCTGATTAGTTCAGGTTAGGTTCCTCCAGCAGCTGAGGCAGAGGGAACAAAGCTGCTGTCTTAATGCCTGAGTGTTAATCAACTAGAAACTGATATACCTAAAAAATGCAAACTATTCAAAACCAGCATTTCTAAATAGTATGTTTTCCTGAGTTTTTCAGGATCTAGAAGTCAGCCTAAGCCTGAAAGCACATGGGCAGTCCGTTCATCACAATAGGATGATGTGCGAGGGAGGATTAGAGGATTCAGGTCTTTGTACATAAAACCAAGAGGAATAAGTTAGGCAAATTAATTCATCTTTGCTCATGGGACTGTCAGTGAGTGCTGGACCTCTGTATAAGTCCTGAAGTCTATGCTAAAGATGCTTGTCTTCCTCTGTGCACCATTTGTCAGGATCAATGAAAGAATGAAAATACTACATGGATGTTTGGAGTTACTAGTCCTGGAGATGTACATCATACAGCTCTTAGTGTTGTGTAGTTGAGTGAAAGATGTTAAAAATGATCCCCTGAGATACTGCCAACACAAGTGTCAGGAAAACAGACAGCCCTGCACAAAGGAGAGCTCAGCTGTGTTAGTTACCCTAGGGGCACTGGTGGGCATGCTGAGGAGGGATGGGGAGGGACAGAGCCTGTCCACACTAGATGATAGTACAGGACCAGACAATAGAGACAGTCTCCAGGATCCTGAAATGGCCATATTCTGCAAAAGGCTCTTAGGCTTTCCTCTGGGCTCTGCACTTTTCACTTTGTGTGTGTGATCTGGTTTTGAGTTGGAGCCACTGTTGTTTCCTAAGGAAATAAGCATGCTGTGTGTCTGTCTGTGTACATGCACTTTACTAAGTTTTTTACTTCTTGATCAATTTCAACACAGTTTTCCAGAGACTGGAAGGCTCAAAACACACTGTGGAAAGAACTGACTGGCTAGAAGGCAGAAATCTTATTTATACCTCCAGCAAAGCTACAAGTGCTCCTCTTCCTAGACATCAGAGATCCCAATTTGTCTTCTCAGTTTATTGTCACAGCTTGCTACTGAATTGCTTCCAAAATAACCCTTATTTCACCCACCTGCTTTTCTCTAGGTACTGGCCAGCAATTGACAACGCTTTGAGACGTGCAGCTTTCAACTCCAGAGTACAAATCCGTCTTCTGGTCAGCTGCTGGACCCACACTGACCCAGCCATGCTGTACTACCTGAGGTCCCTGCGTGCTCTCGACAACCCTCATGCCCACATCAGTGTCAATGTGGTACGATAAGAAACCTGATTTTGGAAATACAGATTGAGGATATGTGTCCCAAACTGTTTTTGGAGCCTAAGCTGCCAGTTGTGATTACAAGTATAATGTTTTACAGAAACAGATCATCCATTGTTGCAGTGACTATTTCAGGTCCTTGAGAAAATAAGGCCCCAGAGGTGAACTTCGAGGAAGCAGCTATTGCAAGCTACTAGTGATATCAAGGGATGTTCCTAGCTGCAGCACTTGTGATGTTATCTGGGCAGTTGCTTTTATTGAGCACCACTACAGTGACAGTTTATATGACAATGAGGTGCTTTTTTAATAGGCCTTTTCCTGTATGTGGTATTTTAAATCGGTCTAATTACTCCCATTTTTTTCACAATTGAGAGCTCTGCTGGATGCCTATATAAATGGACTCGTTTTGAACACAGGTCATAGGCATTAAGCTTGTATGCATCAAGTGGAGTGGGGATGGTGCAGAAGCTCCCAACATGATGCAGTTACCACAACAGAGAGGTCACAGAAATAAATAATAATAATAATAATAATAAAAGAAATCTAGCTTTTAGTAAGAGTTAACACAAACAGTTCGGCATTATTGTTGCCTGCAGTACCCCTTGTGTCTGTGATCAGCCCATTCTAGCACAAAATAAGAGCAGCAATCAGTGGTAAATGCAGATCTATTAAACAGCTGCCTAAAACTGCATTTAATTGTCTGCCCTGTAATGATAATAGCTGTGGCACTAATGGAACATTGTGCAGCAAACATTATCCTTATCTGATCTCAATTGCTTATCCAATTTTATGTATAGTGGAAGTACTATTTGTTAGTTTTCTTGGATAAGAGTAANTAAATGAAGCTTATAGGATTTGGGGTTTCTGTGCTGTATGATTGAATCTCTGGGATTTTCATCTCTTGCTTTTAACTAAGAATAGGTTCACAGAAAGTCTCTTTTCCCCCCTTAGGAATGAGTATGTTAATACTCCTCATTCTTCATCTGAAGCCTTAATCCGCCATTTGTGACATCTAGGGCCTGATCAGATGCAAACAAGAGTTTGAAAGGCCCAGGGAAAGTGGCACGGGGCCTGGGGCTATCTCCACAGCAACCAGCTGTAGTGCAATGAATTGAGGCTGATTAGTTCAGGTTAGGTTCCTCCAGCAGCTGAGGCAGAGGGAACAAAGCTGCTGTCTTAATGCCTGAGTGTTAATCAACTAGAAACTGATATACCTAAAAAATGCAAACTATTCAAAACCAGCATTTCTAAATAGTATGTTTTCCTGAGTTTTTCAGGATCTAGAAGTCAGCCTAAGCCTGAAAGCACATGGGCAGTCCGTTCATCACAATAGGATGATGTGCGAGGGAGGATTAGAGGATTCAGGTCTTTGTACATAAAACCAAGAGGAATAAGTTAGGCAAATTAATTCATCTTTGCTCATGGGACTGTCAGTGAGTGCTGGACCTCTGTATAAGTCCTGAAGTCTATGCTAAAGATGCTTGTCTTCCTCTGTGCACCATTTGTCAGGATCAATGAAAGAATGAAAATACTACATGGATGTTTGGAGTTACTAGTCCTGGAGATGTACATCATACAGCTCTTAGTGTTGTGTAGTTGAGTGAAAGATGTTAAAAATGATCCCCTGAGATACTGCCAACACAAGTGTCAGGAAAACAGACAGCCCTGCACAAAGGAGAGCTCAGCTGTGTTAGTTACCCTAGGGGCACTGGTGGGCATGCTGAGGAGGGATGGGGAGGGACAGAGCCTGTCCACACTAGATGATAGTACAGGACCAGACAATAGAGACAGTCTCCAGGATCCTGAAATGGCCATATTCTGCAAAAGGCTCTTAGGCTTTCCTCTGGGCTCTGCACTTTTCACTTTGTGTGTGTGATCTGGTTTTGAGTTGGAGCCACTGTTGTTTCCTAAGGAAATAAGCATGCTGTGTGTCTGTCTGTGTACATGCACTTTACTAAGTTTTTTACTTCTTGATCAATTTCAACACAGTTTTCCAGAGACTGGAAGGCTCAAAACACACTGTGGAAAGAACTGACTGGCTAGAAGGCAGAAATCTTATTTATACCTCCAGCAAAGGTACAAGTGCTCCTCTTCCTAGACATCAGAGATCCCAATTTGTCTTCTCAGTTTATTGTCACAGCTTGCTACTGAATTGCTTCCAAAATAACCCTTATTTCACCCACCTGCTTTTCTCTAGGTACTGGCCAGCAATTGACAACGCTTTGAGACGTGCAGCTTTCAACTCCAGAGTACAAATCCGTCTTCTGGTCAGCTGCTGGACCCACACTGACCCAGCCATGCTGTACTACCTGAGGTCCCTGCGTGCTCTCGACAACCCTCATGCCCACATCAGTGTCAATGTGGTACGATAAGAAACCTGATTTTGGAAATACAGATTGAGGATATGTGTCCCAAACTGTTTTTGGAGCCTAAGCTGCCAGTTGTGATTACAAGTATAATGTTTTACAGAAACAGATCATCCATTGTTGCAGTGACTATTTCAGGTCCTTGAGAAAATAAGGCCCCAGAGGTGAACTTCGAGGAAGCAGCTATTGCAAGCTACTAGTGATATCAAGGGATGTTCCTAGCTGCAGCACTTGTGATGTTATCTGGGCAGTTGCTTTTATTGAGCACCACTACAGTGACAGTTTATATGACAATGAGGTGCTTTTTTAATAGGCCTTTTCCTGTATGTGGTATTTTAAATCGGTCTAATTACTCCCATTTTTTTCACAATTGAGAGCTCTGCTGGATGCCTATATAAATGGACTCGTTTTGAACACAGGTCATAGGCATTAAGCTTGTATGCATCAAGTGGAGTGGGGATGGTGCAGAAGCTCCCAACATGATGCAGTTACCACAACAGAGAGGTCACAGAAATAAATAATAATAATAATAATAATAAAAGAAATCTAGCTTTTAGTAAGAGTTAACACAAACAGTTCGGCATTATTGTTGCCTGCAGTACCCCTTGTGTCTGTGATCAGCCCATTCTAGCACAAAATAAGAGCAGCAATCAGTGGTAAATGCAGATCTATTAAACAGCTGCCTAAAACTGCATTTAATTGTCTGCCCTGTAATGATAATAGCTGTGGCACTAATGGAACATTGTGCAGCAAACATTATCCTTATCTGATCTCAATTGCTTATCCAATTTTATGTATAGTGGAAGTACTATTTGTTAGTTTTCTTGGATAAGAGTAAAAAATCTCTTTTATGGTACATTTAATAACAGTGTGTGGAGTATTCTCTTCTGTTCTTCTGTGCTATTCTATTCTTTGAAAATACAGAAAATCTGCATTGTTCAGTTAGTCTGTTCCTCATTCTGCTATTTCTATTTATGTTTTTAATTTCTCTCCCTCCAGAAAGTCTTCATTGTTCCAGTTCTGAATCACACAAATATTCCTCATGGGAGAGTGAATCACAACAAATATATGGTCACTGATAAAGTAGCCTATATTGGTATGTATTCCATCATTCCAAACACAGTGTCTTCATATCTATAGGGCTGAAACTGAGATAGGATGAGCTGCAAAATAATTAAAAAAAAAAAAAGAAAGACCTCTTTTTGCCATGTAAAGCAGATAAAAATATAAAAATGATGGTTTTATCAGAATGTCTGTCTGGATGAAGAAGCAGAGANCCTGAAGTCTATGCTAAAGATGCTTGTCTTCCTCTGTGCACCATTTGTCAGGATCAATGAAAGAATGAAAATACTACATGGATGTTTGGAGTTACTAGTCCTGGAGATGTACATCATACAGCTCTTAGTGTTGTGTAGTTGAGTGAAAGATGTTAAAAATGATCCCCTGAGATACTGCCAACACAAGTGTCAGGAAAACAGACAGCCCTGCACAAAGGAGAGCTCAGCTGTGTTAGTTACCCTAGGGGCACTGGTGGGCATGCTGAGGAGGGATGGGGAGGGACAGAGCCTGTCCACACTAGATGATAGTACAGGACCAGACAATAGAGACAGTCTCCAGGATCCTGAAATGGCCATATTCTGCAAAAGGCTCTTAGGCTTTCCTCTGGGCTCTGCACTTTTCACTTTGTGTGTGTGATCTGGTTTTGAGTTGGAGCCACTGTTGTTTCCTAAGGAAATAAGCATGCTGTGTGTCTGTCTGTGTACATGCACTTTACTAAGTTTTTTACTTCTTGATCAATTTCAACACAGTTTTCCAGAGACTGGAAGGCTCAAAACACACTGTGGAAAGAACTGACTGGCTAGAAGGCAGAAATCTTATTTATACCTCCAGCAAAGCTACAAGTGCTCCTCTTCCTAGACATCAGAGATCCCAATTTGTCTTCTCAGTTTATTGTCACAGCTTGCTACTGAATTGCTTCCAAAATAACCCTTATTTCACCCACCTGCTTTTCTCTAGGTACTGGCCAGCAATTGACAACGCTTTGAGACGTGCAGCTTTCAACTCCAGAGTACAAATCCGTCTTCTGGTCAGCTGCTGGACCCACACTGACCCAGCCATGCTGTACTACCTGAGGTCCCTGCGTGCTCTCGACAACCCTCATGCCCACATCAGTGTCAATGTGGTACGATAAGAAACCTGATTTTGGAAATACAGATTGAGGATATGTGTCCCAAACTGTTTTTGGAGCCTAAGCTGCCAGTTGTGATTACAAGTATAATGTTTTACAGAAACAGATCATCCATTGTTGCAGTGACTATTTCAGGTCCTTGAGAAAATAAGGCCCCAGAGGTGAACTTCGAGGAAGCAGCTATTGCAAGCTACTAGTGATATCAAGGGATGTTCCTAGCTGCAGCACTTGTGATGTTATCTGGGCAGTTGCTTTTATTGAGCACCACTACAGTGACAGTTTATATGACAATGAGGTGCTTTTTTAATAGGCCTTTTCCTGTATGTGGTATTTTAAATCGGTCTAATTACTCCCATTTTTTTCACAATTGAGAGCTCTGCTGGATGCCTATATAAATGGACTCGTTTTGAACACAGGTCATAGGCATTAAGCTTGTATGCATCAAGTGGAGTGGGGATGGTGCAGAAGCTCCCAACATGATGCAGTTACCACAACAGAGAGGTCACAGAAATAAATAATAATAATAATAATAATAAAAGAAATCTAGCTTTTAGTAAGAGTTAACACAAACAGTTCGGCATTATTGTTGCCTGCAGTACCCCTTGTGTCTGTGATCAGCCCATTCTAGCACAAAATAAGAGCAGCAATCAGTGGTAAATGCAGATCTATTAAACAGCTGCCTAAAACTGCATTTAATTGTCTGCCCTGTAATGATAATAGCTGTGGCACTAATGGAACATTGTGCAGCAAACATTATCCTTATCTGATCTCAATTGCTTATCCAATTTTATGTATAGTGGAAGTACTATTTGTTAGTTTTCTTGGATAAGAGTAAAAAATCTCTTTTATGGTACATTTAATAACAGTGTGTGGAGTATTCTCTTCTGTTCTTCTGTGCTATTCTATTCTTTGAAAATACAGAAAATCTGCATTGTTCAGTTAGTCTGTTCCTCATTCTGCTATTTCTATTTATGTTTTTAATTTCTCTCCCTCCAGAAAGTCTTCATTGTTCCAGTTCTGAATCACACAAATATTCCTCATGGGAGAGTGAATCACAACAAATATATGGTCACTGATAAAGTAGCCTATATTGGTATGTATTCCATCATTCCAAACACAGTGTCTTCATATCTATAGGGCTGAAACTGAGATAGGATGAGCTGCAAAATAATTAAAAAAAAAAAAAGAAAGACCTCTTTTTGCCATGTAAAGCAGATAAAAATATAAAAATGATGGTTTTATCAGAATGTCTGTCTGGATGAAGAAGCAGAGATGTGAAGGGGAGACAATAATGTAGGTCAAGTTCAGTAAGAGATTATTTCATATGGTTGTGAACCATTAAGAACAGAGCATGACAAGTCTGAGTGCACAGCCTGTGACAAGCACAGTAGGAATGCACAGACTGTGTGCTCGGAATGATGCAGTGACAGCTAATGCTCTAGTATGTAATGTTATTGTGCTTTAATAAAAAGAAGTTGCTGGGTGGAATTAATTCCACGCACTGTTTGTTGAACAGAAGTCTAGGAAAGGAAATGAGAAAATAGTAATGTCAATTGCTGCTCAGTTCCTGAAAGTCAGGATGGTGTTTCTTTTTCACTCTTTTAATACCACTTTTTAATAGCACTTGCTTCTTACTGAGTTGTCTTTTGAAGACAGATATGCAGATAATTTGTTTACACCCAAGAACCTTCTGAAATTGACAGTAATTTTTTCTGGCTAAGGCAAATACCAGGAGAAGTGCTAAGTGATAAAATGTGTATTTTTTTTCACAGTATTTGATTTTCTGAATTGTGGTAGCTTTGGAGAGAGCCCTAGACAATGTGTACAGCTGGATTCTCAGCTTGGCCTGTTTTAAAAGCAGGTGTTGCATGCTAAGCTCAGAATAGCTCCAGAGGGTTTATTGATCAAGAGTCCAGTTTCTCCTCTTACTTTCCTTTAGCAAGTAAAGAGAATTAAGTCTGTTATGGTTTTTTGTTTGTTTTTTTTTAACACAGAAACCCACTGGCTTTTACCCCTCTTAATACCCAAGTGTTGCACTATATACCCATATTTATAGTGAGCATACTCTGCTACAGGCTGTAATGAATCAGAGTGTTATGAAGCTCCAGGGTTGCCGTTAATACTGACTCTCTGAAACCTGAGGTCTGAAGTAAGAAGGAGGTGACCTGATTTTTGCTGCTCTGTTGGTCTTAATGAGATTTGCACTTGTACAGCAAATCAGCAAAACCAGGCAATGTGGATTTAACAAGTATGGAGATCAAACCGAACACTGGGAAATGAATCTTTTCTAATTAGCTACTTTTCCATTGCATAGGGACTTCCAATTGGTCAGAAGATTACTTCATTAATACAGCTGGCGTGGGACTAATTATCAAACAGAATTTGACCAACCTGCAAAGAAGGCAACTGCCTATTCAGGAACAATTGAAAAACCTTTTTGAGAGAGACTGGAATTCCAAATATGCAGTGAATCTGGAAGATGTGCAGGGACAAAAAGATTGTAACTGGAGAGGCAGACTCTGAAGTTAATTGAAATACAAGTTTAAAATAGAAAGAGAAAATGCATTGGAATCTTGTTCCCTGTGGAAAACAGGGAGCTTTCTTCTTTATGTCTTTGTTAAAGAAATCTCTTCTTCGTGGTGTCCACATTGTTTGATGACATGAAAACTCCACATAGTTGACTCTACCTGCAAAATCATTAATCAGTATGTGACATTTCCTTTCTTTGTGTGATTAGCTCATCCCAGAGTTAATGTAATGCCTATGGTGTTATACAACAAGCTGTCTGACATTAAAAGCAAAAATGGAAGATACAAGACCTTAATACACCAGAGATGCAGACCATTATTGCCGTGCTATTTTATCTTAGGAAGCTATATATTTCGATCTTAATGTTCCACTGTTTGCTTACATGTGTTTAAACTTATTTTTAATAAACTGGCCAGTGTAAGATTTGAGATATTTAAGGAATCACCCACAATAGAAATGGCAGAATTTTTAAAGCATTTAGGATTTAGAGGTACAGGGAAATACCAGTATTTGAGTCTAGTTGCCCGAGTTAAATGCCTTGGATTTAAACCTTGGGGCCAACTTCCATCTCACTTGCTCTGGACCCCTGAGTATCTGGGGATGTTTGGATGTCTGTGCATTGGCCTCATGCAGCAACAGTATGGAGGGAGCGGGGTGAAGCTGCTGCATGGGTGCTGGTGTGGCAAAGGCATCCCTCTTACACTGTGGACAGTGCTTAGAAAGCCTCTTTGCTCCTTTAAGGTTGTCCTTGTGCTGGCCCTTGCAGGACCATGTTGGCTCTGTCTCCGGGCTGTCTTCTACAGTCACAAAGGGGCCATAAACAGAGCCATCTGGTGCCTTATGTCTGTATCCACCAGTGTGTGTGCAGCAGCTCTGCCCTGAGTGACTCTCAGAAGTGAGAGAAAAAGAAAGAAGGGCATGTGCTCCAGCTCTGGAGTGGTGCTAGCGACACTGGGCTGAGCCTCTGTGGACCTCACCAGGTCTGTGCACCTTTCCCTGTTACTAAATGTAGAGTCATAAAGTGAACTTTTTGCTTTGGGATTGGAGTACAGGAGAGATGAGAGCGCCCAAGGCAAAACCCCAGAGCAAGGATCCACAGAAGGGTTGGGCAAACCCCTCTCCTGACGCTCTTGTCTCTGAGCTGTGAAAACACAGCAGACATCTCCAGGCCTGAAGGCATGAGGCAGCTTGCCACTTCTGTCCAGCCCTGCTCGGGGCTACTTCAGTTGCATTTTGGTTACTCGATGCAGACCCAGCACTGTGTAGCAGGAGTACAGGCTTTCCCATCATTGTGCAATCTCCCCATCCTCCAGAGGAAATGTTTTGAATCCCTGCCCTGTGCTGAGAATGACAAAGGGACCTGCTGTGATCCACTATGTGTGAACTGATTTATATCTTTGTGAATACACACAAATGCCTGTACAAATAAGGCCTCTTCCCCATGAAGTTTTTTGGAGGTGATCCCAACCAATTTTCCATTGATTGCTTTCCAGGCTGCTTCTTTATTATCCCTTCCATATACTTTCAAGATTCCTCGGATTGTTTTATCCATCATTACAAACCTATGCTTGTTGATATTAAGGCAGATTTTATAGACATGTAGTTACATTTCCAGATAACACTGAAATTTGGTTGAGTAGTTGTGTATGTGCAAATGTCCTGAGGAAGGTGTGGGTACTTTTAACACTTTTTTTCCCCCTTTTCCTTTCTAGAGGCTGCTTAATATTTTGAAAATTCCACTAATTAAAATTTCTGGCAAAGTAGAACCTCCCCAGCTATTTTTCATTGCTCTATTTCACAAGTTTATTAATCTGCACCAATAAATATATCTGACCGTGTGCTGTATTAATATTTGCATGGAAGAACTACAGAGGACAGATTTTTTCCCAGTGCATTTAGCGTATGTGAAAGTTGTGTCAATTTGAAAATCTTTTTAAGAAGTTACGTCTTTAACCAACAAAGCTATTTTCTTTAGAGGAGTGTTCTCCTCTAGATGGCACTCAAACCTATGTTGTCACTGTTTTGGGGACTCGATGCTGGAGGAATAAAAATAAAACTTTCTCCTCTACTTCTGAGCTCAGATCTGACAGTACTGGGTAAATTATTCAGTGGGACAATTTCTGGGCAAGCTGGAAGACTTGTCTTCTCATAATATAAGATTTGTGTGGGGTAAAGTTCAGCTTATAGAGGAAAAATTGGCTTATGAAAGTGATCTTTATTTTCTTTACGGGCATCACATGTGTTGTTCTTCCTCCCCATATGAAGGACGGGTTTATGATTAAGACAAAGAACCAGATCTAAGAGGAACTCGAATTTATTTCCCTAGTTTCTTGTGAGACTTTTTAGGTCCCTTCATAGTTTGATGCTAATTTACTTGTTCTCTATTACAAAGGTAGAATATGGTGTTGGTTATAACCAGGCTTTGAGGCTCTTATTACTTTTCCATTTATGACACAGGGTTAATAATAGTCCTCATCCACCTGTTGCTTGCCTCTTTCATTTAAAATGTGACTTCTTCAACTTAAGGACTGTACAAAATGTAACCTGGGACCCCCAGTAGTATTCATTAGCTTCTATTTATTATCTTTGGATGGATTTTCTAGTTCTGTTGAAGTCAGTTGAGATTTCTCTCAGTATTAATTTATTCATGTCTAAAAAAAAAAAAAAGACTGGTTTGGATCTTGAGCATTTATACTCTCTTCTAATCATCTCATCTCATCATCATCTCATGTACCTGTGTTAGGATGGACTACAGATTGAGTGAATTGTCCCTGCTTTACCTGAGTGGTTTTCATGCAGAGCTACTGCACTGCACTCCCAGCAGTCTCATTTCTTCGACTGCTAGGTCTGCTGCAGTGCCCTGAGGCTACAGTGCTGCTGACAGCAATGCAGATGACATCAAGAGAGAACCAGGATGGCTCCATACCTTTATGAGTTCTGACAGGATTACAGTCACCTGGCTTCACACATTAGACACTAGCTTGTTCCACAAGCTTTAGGGTTACCTGTTTTCTTCCCCCCCC
>VYZU01061752.1:21324-40235 GCA_013401355.1 Ceyx cyanopectus | reverse complement strand
GGACACAGTACTCCAGGTTGGGTATCCCTTGTGCTGCTAAGAATAATGTGTGGATTATGTAATGGTATCATTATTTAATGTTGATTTCTGCACATGTTTAAAAGTAAACACACTAAGAATATCAGATGACTGAACTGTTTGTAGCTCTGCCACTCATTCACTGTTTGCCTTCAGGTAAATCACTAGATCATTTGATACCTCAGTGTTATAGCTTCCCCAGCAGTAAAATGCAGACAGACACTAATATTTTAAAACAAATTGGAAAATTTGGAAATGCAGAGATTATAGGCTTTAAGAACTATTATTCAGCTCAGGCTGATGCTACAGTCTTGGGGAAGTGTGGCTGGAAAGCTGTCTGGCAAAAAAGGACCTGGGGGTTCTAATTGACAAGCAGTTGAACATGAGCCAGCAGTGTGCTCAGGTGGCCAAGAAAGCCAATAGCATCCTGGTTTGTATTAGAAACAGTGAGAGCAGCAGAAGTAGGGAGGGGATTGTCCCCCATGTATTCAGTACTGCTGAGGCCATGCCTTGAGTACTGTGTCCAGTTTTGGCCACCTCAATGCAAGAGAGATCTGGAGGTGCTGGAGAGAGTGCAGAGGAGGCAATTAGATTGGTGAAGGGCATGGAGAAAAAATATGAAGAGAGATTGAAGGAGCTGGGACTGTTTAGTTTGAGGAAGAGGAGGTTGAGGGGAGACTTAATCACTCTTTACAGTTACCTGAAAGGACACTGCAGAGAGGTTGGTGCTGGTCTCTGCTCACAGGTAATCAGGGATAGAACAAAAGGGCATGGATTCAAGCTGCAACAAGGTAGGTTTAGACTGGGCATTGGGGAAAATTTTTTCACAGAAAAGTGGTCAGACACTGGCACAGGCTGCCCAGGGAGGTGATTGAGTCACCATCCCTGGATGTGTTTAAGGGGTGTTTTGATGTAGTTTTGAGGGACATGGTTTAGGAGTGAACATTGTAGAGTAGGGTTAATGTTTGGACTTAATGATCCCAAAGGTCTTTTCCAACCTTAATGATTCTATGATTCTATAAAATTATGGTCATGTAGTCATGTAGTCAGTCTTGCTTTCAAAACAGAAGTTAAACCAAGAAAAAATTGATCTGATTTGATCTAAACAGAGATTTGCAGGTCAAAAGTCAAACCTGATGGGATTTGCCACTAATGACTTTAGCAGAATTGGCCATAGGCAGCGACTGCAATTATCAGTGAGCTTCATGAAGGGCATGTAGGTAGAGCTGGCTGGGGACTTCTGTTAAAATGGCTTAATAGCAGTACATTTTCAAATAATTTCTGTGATTCTGTGAAATTTGTATTTTCATTTGATATTTTTCTTAATTATTACTTTCTTAAAGAAAACAGGAAAAAAAACCCTTACTTCCATATACTCTGCATGTTATGCTTCCTACAGCAACAGCATATTGGAGATGTGATTTCTGGGACTTTTGGGTTCTCTGAATCCAGAGCACTTGCCAGCTGTTGCCATGGAGCTAGGAAACCCATAAGCATAGGATCCAGAATCCTAATGCTGAAGTTCCCTGAGTAGCATTTCTATGGCTCAGGGGCTGCATGTCATTTCTCCTGACAAAATGTCTTCTTTCTGAGGATAGTTATTTAAAAGTCTTGATTATCAGTCTCTATCTGGCTTTTTCAGACAGTCCTTAGACTGGTTTGTCTAGATGGTGGTACCTGGGGGCCCAAAGCAAGTCCATGGGTCTCTTGTTGCAGAAGATGTAGGGCTCTGCTCCCCTTCTTGTTAACAAGTGCAGTTTCTGTGGTCATTTTCAGTGTCTGGCCTCCACTGAGCATGCCAGCACACATTATGCAAAAGCAATATTACAGGTACATTGAAAAATGTTCCCCAGAGCCACTACTTGACAGTCAAGATGTGCTATAAACGTTAGCAAAGGTCAGCCTGAAAGCCAAACTCTGACTTTAGAATATGCAACAAGATGCATTTCTTTAGCATTAGCAGTATTAAAAAATCCTGTAAGCAAGTTAAGACCAAAAATCCATACAATTACTACCTCTAGCTGGCACCTAATATTTCAGGGGAGACAAAAGTGGAGATGTAAACCTTTTATTAGCAATGAGAAATGAGATTTATTTCAGGCATGCGATATATTATTGAAAGGTTGTGCAGAACTTAGAGATAATGTATGATATGTGTGAGGGGGTATATATTATTTAGCAAGGAAGTGGGTGAAAGGAAGGCAGCAGGAAAAAAATGGTGTTCATTTAATGAAGGGACCCTGGGACAAAAGCAAATTATAATTCTGTCAGGCAGAACTTGAAGGACATTGAAGAAAGAGAAGTGTAGCTCAAGAGATCATATAATTTATCTCACTGGAGTTGAAATGAACATGAAAACTATTAATAAATGGCAGGTAATTCAGATCTGAGGAATGTCTTTTATATATCATTTAAAAGGGAGAGGAATTTGCACTGTTATTATTAATAATGGAACATTTTACTTAAAAATTCAGTAACTTACTGTTCCTCTAGTCTAGTTTTTCTCAGATTGAAGGAAGTTATCTCTGAAATGTGGAGCCATTTTAATGTATCACATGGGACAGAAATATTGTTTTCTTCCAAGACACCAAAGTAAGAGGCAAGGTGGGTACTAAGTTTATTGGGAATATGTGAGTTTGTTATATAGACACTTGAGGCAGATCTGTTTTTTTTTAATTCTCTAATAATTGGGCTGTCACAATTGACCATTTCTGACAGAGGTACCTGTAGCCACCTTGTCTTAAACCTTCCTACTTTGCTCTCATGTACAGAGCTATACCAGGCCAAAACTTGCCTCAGACCCTAAAGTGACATGGGTTACCTATATGCCTGTATTGATTAAATATAGAACTTCCCAGGAACAACATTGTGTAGCAAAATATTAAAAGAAAGGAAAAAAAAATAAAAGAAAAAGTATCTCAGTTCATAATGGGCTTGCTAGTGCTGTCCTGTTCTTTCCAAAGTCTGTTCCAGTTTGGGGTATTTTTAGCTGGAGTTTCAATTTTCAAATGATGGGACTCATATGATTTCCTCTTACACCCTACAATGCCTTTCAAACATTTGTCAAGAAGACTTTTCTAGAGTTTTTCTTGACTGAGAAAAACTGCTCTTAATTTTATCCTGCCTGTACATACCTCTTTGTCTTCCTTTAATCATTTTATGGTATCCTTTCAGGTTTTACAGTGCCAGAGTGGTCATTCTTAGCTCTTATACATTCTCAAGATTATATTTCCTTAACAATAGTTTAATCTAGGTTTGTGAGTTTTCTCAAACTTTACAGTGTGGGGTGAGAACTGCTCACTTCATGGTATATTTCATAGATAATTCTATCAAGCTCACTAAATTTTCTTTTGCTTCTTCCTCTGTCTGCTTTGCAAAGTGCACTGAGGGAAAATATAAGGTGTTCATCTTGTGAAAAGCTGGGCAGGGACTGCTCTTCAGAGGGATTGCACTAACACTAGGGAAATTTTGATAAGGCCTTTATGTTGAATAAGACCTATGGATGCCAGTTCTTTCATTAACCACTGCTGTGTCAGTAAGAAAGTCCTCCCAGGAATTATCAAGACAGATTTTCCCATTCCTCCCTCTTCTCCTTTTGCTATGGACAAGTAATGCTATAGCCAAACACATCACAAATAGCTGCCCAGGGAGGTGGAGTCCCAATCCCTAGATGGATTCCAAAGGCATTACAGATGAGGTGCTAAAGGACATGGTTTAGTGGTGGGATTGCCAGTGTTAGGTTAATNCCCTTACTTCCATATACTCTGCATGTTATGCTTCCTACAGCAACAGCATATTGGAGATGTGATTTCTGGGACTTTTGGGTTCTCTGAATCCAGAGCACTTGCCAGCTGTTGCCATGGAGCTAGGAAACCCATAAGCATAGGATCCAGAATCCTAATGCTGAAGTTCCCTGAGTAGCATTTCTATGGCTCAGGGGCTGCATGTCATTTCTCCTGACAAAATGTCTTCTTTCTGAGGATAGTTATTTAAAAGTCTTGATTATCAGTCTCTATCTGGCTTTTTCAGACAGTCCTTAGACTGGTTTGTCTAGATGGTGGTACCTGGGGGCCCAAAGCAAGTCCATGGGTCTCTTGTTGCAGAAGATGTAGGGCTCTGCTCCCCTTCTTGTTAACAAGTGCAGTTTCTGTGGTCATTTTCAGTGTCTGGCCTCCACTGAGCATGCCAGCACACATTATGCAAAAGCAATATTACAGGTACATTGAAAAATGTTCCCCAGAGCCACTACTTGACAGTCAAGATGTGCTATAAACGTTAGCAAAGGTCAGCCTGAAAGCCAAACTCTGACTTTAGAATATGCAACAAGATGCATTTCTTTAGCATTAGCAGTATTAAAAAATCCTGTAAGCAAGTTAAGACCAAAAATCCATACAATTACTACCTCTAGCTGGCACCTAATATTTCAGGGGAGACAAAAGTGGAGATGTAAACCTTTTATTAGCAATGAGAAATGAGATTTATTTCAGGCATGCGATATATTATTGAAAGGTTGTGCAGAACTTAGAGATAATGTATGATATGTGTGAGGGGGTATATATTATTTAGCAAGGAAGTGGGTGAAAGGAAGGCAGCAGGAAAAAAATGGTGTTCATTTAATGAAGGGACCCTGGGACAAAAGCAAATTATAATTCTGTCAGGCAGAACTTGAAGGACATTGAAGAAAGAGAAGTGTAGCTCAAGAGATCATATAATTTATCTCACTGGAGTTGAAATGAACATGAAAACTATTAATAAATGGCAGGTAATTCAGATCTGAGGAATGTCTTTTATATATCATTTAAAAGGGAGAGGAATTTGCACTGTTATTATTAATAATGGAACATTTTACTTAAAAATTCAGTAACTTACTGTTCCTCTAGTCTAGTTTTTCTCAGATTGAAGGAAGTTATCTCTGAAATGTGGAGCCATTTTAATGTATCACATGGGACAGAAATATTGTTTTCTTCCAAGACACCAAAGTAAGAGGCAAGGTGGGTACTAAGTTTATTGGGAATATGTGAGTTTGTTATATAGACACTTGAGGCAGATCTGTTTTTTTTTAATTCTCTAATAATTGGGCTGTCACAATTGACCATTTCTGACAGAGGTACCTGTAGCCACCTTGTCTTAAACCTTCCTACTTTGCTCTCATGTACAGAGCTATACCAGGCCAAAACTTGCCTCAGACCCTAAAGTGACATGGGTTACCTATATGCCTGTATTGATTAAATATAGAACTTCCCAGGAACAACATTGTGTAGCAAAATATTAAAAGAAAGGAAAAAAAAATAAAAGAAAAAGTATCTCAGTTCATAATGGGCTTGCTAGTGCTGTCCTGTTCTTTCCAAAGTCTGTTCCAGTTTGGGGTATTTTTAGCTGGAGTTTCAATTTTCAAATGATGGGACTCATATGATTTCCTCTTACACCCTACAATGCCTTTCAAACATTTGTCAAGAAGACTTTTCTAGAGTTTTTCTTGACTGAGAAAAACTGCTCTTAATTTTATCCTGCCTGTACATACCTCTTTGTCTTCCTTTAATCATTTTATGGTATCCTTTCAGGTTTTACAGTGCCAGAGTGGTCATTCTTAGCTCTTATACATTCTCAAGATTATATTTCCTTAACAATAGTTTAATCTAGGTTTGTGAGTTTTCTCAAACTTTACAGTGTGGGGTGAGAACTGCTCACTTCATGGTATATTTCATAGATAATTCTATCAAGCTCACTAAATTTTCTTTTGCTTCTTCCTCTGTCTGCTTTGCAAAGTGCACTGAGGGAAAATATAAGGTGTTCATCTTGTGAAAAGCTGGGCAGGGACTGCTCTTCAGAGGGATTGCACTAACACTAGGGAAATTTTGATAAGGCCTTTATGTTGAATAAGACCTATGGATGCCAGTTCTTTCATTAACCACTGCTGTGTCAGTAAGAAAGTCCTCCCAGGAATTATCAAGACAGATTTTCCCATTCCTCCCTCTTCTCCTTTTGCTATGGACAAGTAATGCTATAGCCAAACACATCACAAATAGCTGCCCAGGGAGGTGGAGTCCCAATCCCTAGATGGATTCCAAAGGCATTACAGATGAGGTGCTAAAGGACATGGTTTAGTGGTGGGATTGCCAGTGTTAGGTTAATGGCTGAACTTGATGGTCTTAAAGGACCTTCCCAACCAAAACAGTTCTATGATTCTGTGATATCTAAGACACCTTAGATGTAGGAAGCCAGAGTCACAGGGTGGTATGAAACATTTATTTCATGAAGAGAGCATTCTAACTAGAGGCCTAGGGACACTTCAAACCCATGGAGTGCTCTTGGCCAGCCCACCACCTTGCTTCCCAAGGAAGTGATGTCCATATGGCTCACATCCCAGCCTCTGCTGTAACAGTCAGGCTAGACCAGGGACAAGTATCCACAGGGAGTGGATACAAGGTGGGATGGGGCTGGCTGTGGGTGGGTGAGGGCTGTGAGGAGGATCCAGTGCACACGACTGAGCACACAGAGAAGGAAGACTGATATTTAGAAATACCTAGTAGATGACAGGATCAGCCCCATCCAGCCTAGGCAAGGGAATCTGAAACCATATAAAATATCTTGGAGAGTTGAGAAGCTGGGGAGAATTGGGTCAACTCAGATGTCTGAATTTTATGGCCAGTATGCAGAGAGTAAAGGCAGAACTAGATATGAATGACTCTTACAAAATGTTCTTTTCCTTTCTTTTTACTTCTGAGAAACGTCTGCTGGAGAGTTGGATGTAGTCTTACACCAGGAGAGAATGTTGAAAGACTTCAATAAAATATCTCAAAAAAAGGTGGCTGTCCTAAAATTCAATGGAATATACTGCACCTTCTGAAAGATGTAAGAACCAGTCAAATTCACACTCTTGATGGGAAGCTATCCACAAAAGGATTCAAGAATTGGAGGAAGCACACAGGAGCTAGAATTCCCTTCACAATAATTGTTCAAAACTTAATTGCCTGAAGTGTTCACAAGTAAAGGCAAAAGGTGCAGAAGAGCTACCTAAAACATATTAGGTGAAAGGGATAAAAGGCAAATCAAACTGAAGAGGGAAAAAAAAGCTAAACCAAAGAAGTATAGGCAGGTACTAGAGTAACTGTGACTATCAGGCTAGATAATAAGGCTGAAAACAGGGAACTCAGCTGAGGTACTGATGAAGAGAACATCTCAAGATTCAAACCCACATTATTTTGCAAAAAAGAAAGGATGAACTTGCAAAATGATCCTAATTAAAAATAAAATGAGTGGCTGTGCTTCCAGTGGCAAAGTTTGAAGAACAGGACACACCATGAGAGAAGTTCCTGTGTTACAAGAGAACAATCAATAGATAAATGCATGGCTAAGAGGTATGGTACCATGGTACCATGCAGCTGTTTTGCCATCAGAGAAACCTCACAGGGTCTTGATGACACAAATGGGTATAAACTAATGCTTGTAACAACCCTGTAAGGAAAAGGGATTTGTTAGATATAGCAGATGAGGCAACTTACCCTTGAACACAGTTTTATTATTAGATCTCATGACCCTCTGTCTCCATATCCTCTGCTCTAGGCCATAGTTCCTGTACTAAATGAATCTGTTCACAAAATGATGAATTTACATAATAAATAAAACTAGAATTGTTCCAGCTAGGTCACACTGGAACAGAGAATCTAAAGAAAATCTGGCAACTAGAGCAAATCAAAAGGACTATAAACGAAATATCTTAATCACATAGGAGACTGAACAAGAATAAATACTTATAGTTTGTAAAAAAAAAAATAAATGTAGCTTGGTGCCATTTTTCCCAGGATGGACCTAGAACACAAAAGCTCCAAAACGTTTGTTCTGCAGAGCTGAAGTGGACCACAAGTAAACCAGAAAACCTATATTTATGATAAAAAGGAGTCCTCTGAGTGGTGTACAGATGTTTCTAATCATGTTTTCTTATTTGATTTGACAAGCTGAATGTACTTTACTTTGAAAGAAAAATATAAATGTAGTGAAATGAATTGCCGTTCAGAGAAAAATATGGAGTGAGTGACTGGGAATACAAAAATCATGACTGGGAAGACAAGTGTTTGGAGGATTAAAAACACCTAGAAAAGTTATGCTCCCATTATTTATCTTTCATTTATTAATGTGCTTGTGTATACATATATGCACCTGTATATGTTTGTATATCTATGTGTGCCTATATGTTACATGAGAAATGTCAATGGCTTGGAATGATTTTTTTCATTATTTCTTCATCAAAGATGACACTGATGCACAACACTTGCAGCCAAGAGGAAATATTGAGCCCCCTAACTGGATGGGTTTTGATTTGGAGCATTGAGTCTAGGCCTTGCTTGTAGTAATATGTAAATTGAGGGAAATTTCTGTGGAGTCTTGTTCTTACAAATGCTGGTGTTTTAAAACTGCTATTCAAGAATCTCTTCCTTATGTGGATAATAGGATGGTCCACTATCCATATAAATAGATGGAGTCATGTGTGTTCTGGGTAAGGATTACAGAATTGTGGCCTTAGAATAGTTTTTTCCTTTGATGTGTAAGGATCAATATTTGGCTGTAGGCTGGTAAGCATCTAGATACGAGGCAAATAAGAAAAATTAAAATTCTAAAAGCATAAAGTAAGGATAATCTTTAGCATTCATCTATCTGTCTTCCATGGAGTATCATAGCTCCCAAAAAAACCAAACCAAAACAAAACCAAGAAACCCAAACCAAATAAAATGTATCCATATCAAATCTTGTACTGAATCTTTTCCTATGCAGTTTTCCATAATGAATGACCAGGTAAAGCCAGAGACACACAGGGTCATGGATAACTCTATAGATACTAAAACCTGTGTTTCTTACATTGTTATAATTTCTACATATAGAAATACATATGTATAATTTATATATAGAGAGAATGGATCTTAAAAAATGACTAGGTGATCCTGCTCTGGCAGGGGGGTTGGACTAGATGATCTTCTAGGTCCCTTCCAACCCCTAACATTCTGTCATTCTGTGATTCTGTGACTTGGGGAAGGTGAATAGGGCAGCAACGTTCTCTGTCTCTTATAATGGAGAAAATAGAGCATCAAATGAAATTACCAGGTGGCAGGCTAGAAAACAAACCAAAGAAGGCAGTGTATTTTTCACATAACACTTAGTCAGTAGAACTCATAGCCACAGTATATCATGAACACCAAGTATGTAGCTGAGTTTAGAAAATATTCAGACAAATAATGTTTAAAAATATATATATCACCAGGAGATGTTATTTGAAAAATGCTATTGTAGTTTAGGTAGAGCTTGAGCCCTAGATTGCAGAGTGCTGACAGAATATGCCATGAAAGTATTTGATAACACTTTTTATACTCCTTCCATCAAATCCACTGTTTGCTACCATTGAAGACAGGTTTTTGTACTGGATGGATCTGTGTTCTGATTTAGTGTGGCTGGTTTGATTCTCTCAGAGAAATTTTGCTTACGATGTTTAATCTAATACTAAGTACTTGCAGTATTTAAATAGACCATATTTTCCCAATAGAGCAAAAACCTCCATCAAAAGGGTAAATTTCAAAGTTCCTTTTTAATGTCAGTATGCCAATGTTAGATCTGCACAAATAATTATGCTTTAGTATTTCAGTGAGGTTAAATGAAAAAAACTATATAAAAATGGAAGGAACAATTTCAAGGAATTTTAATATAAGACATTTAAGGTCTAATTTTTTTCTTGAACAGGCACAGTAGTTCATTCAAAACCCTCTTAAGAAGGAAAGTGCTTAAAAGACTAGTATTATGAGCAAATGAGACCTAATAATACAAACACACATATGAACACTTTTGAGTAATCCCATTTGAATGAATGGGTCTAGATGTTTTGAAAAGCAGTGTACATATGAGTGTGTGCAGAGCTGATGTTTAAACAACTTCCTAAAGATTGGCATATAACTGTCTTGTCATTTTGACTCCTGTGCCCATTTTAACTGGTTTTTCAGTGTTCTAAATAAAGAATCATCTTAACACAGTCCTGTTTTTGTAATAAAGTGGATTTTTTTGAAATATCTGAACTGTCAGTGGTGATGTGTAGGACTCCAGGTGCTCCCGCTCATGGTATCGTGGAAGGAGATGACTTTAAATACGGGGCCCAGGTTTACTTCAAGTGCAACGCAGGTTACAGCTTGAAAGGCAGTCGTTTTGCCTACTGTCAGCTTGATGNTACATAATTTTCAGCATATGCTAAAATCCAGTGTTGCTAAAGAAAGCACTGGGATATATGCTTAGTTTGAATTATATACTCAATGCTAAGGGCGTTTATTTAGTCAGTGATAAGAGCATATACTCTTCACTGAACTTGTACTATTACAGTGCTTGTATGCTTTCCTGAGTTAGGCACTGTCTGGTGATACGAGGATATGGGAACAGGACAGTGCCCTACCTATGCACTGTTACTGTGCTGATTTCACAGTAATTTAAATAAACGTTTAAGTGCTTTGTTATATATTAGTGCTTTGTTGAAATGAGGCTCAGCAGGTGGCCCAGTCTGAAACAATGGCATGAAGAGGTAATTTCTGGTCAATTTATAATGTCTCGATTTTCTCAGCCCTCCAGAAGCAGATGAGCACCAACACTTAGCTGTCTAAAGTAGGTGTTCCCTGGTTCTTGTGCAATGGGACATTAGACAGAGGAGTTAAGCAGAATTGCATCTTGCTGTCAGACTGACAAGAAAACAGAAAGGAAATCCAAAGAGAAAAAAAAGTGCCATTCCAACTTCTAAATAGAAAGAACAGAGGAGTGAAAAGTATAGGGATAAGCATTTATTAGCACCCCATAGGGAACACTGTCATCCAGATTTGAGCCAAAAAAGTAAGGTTATTGAGAGAGAAAAAAACCCAGCAACAACAACGGATTACATGGGGAAAACACTGGGAAGGAGAAACTAGTACAGGTTTTATAGGCATGAGTAAGCTTTCCATATTAAATTAGTAGAGTNGGAAGGAGATGACTTTAAATACGGGGCCCAGGTTTACTTCAAGTGCAACGCAGGTTACAGCTTGAAAGGCAGTCGTTTTGCCTACTGTCAGCTTGATGGGATTTGGTCAACACATCATCCTGAATGTGGTAAGGTCACTTTAAGTTTTGATTCTTATTAAATGTTTTGGCCAATGTATTCTCATGAAACTAGAATATCCAGATCTCACTTGAAATTTTGTAGATCCATGGCTTAACATGATGTTCTTGTCTTCCCGTATTTAAAAAAAACTGTAGGGATTGTAGGGATTCTTATTTTCCTTTGCTGGAGCCTAAGCCTGAAAGGACTGCTTTATAAAGGTCTGACAGAAACATCAAATGACTGAAAAATCATTTCCTTGAGGACTTGAGGCATACTTACTTACACAGAGACTGAAAATGTTTCAGACCTTAACCAAGTGAGGGTCATAGTGCAACAATGAATACCTATTTCCATTGCAATGCACTTACAGCACCTTCTCTGCAGAAGTCTGGAGCACTCTGTGCAGGTGATTAGAGGCTTATTGCATGAAGAGTAGACACTTATTTCAATAGAATTCCCATCCTAGAGAAAAACAGGTAAAATAGAAACTTCATTTCTTTATGGCTGTGCAAGTTGGCGTGCCTACTGTTCCCATTGATTCAACTGTGCAATTCCAAGCCACTTCATCTTATCCAAAGAGACTTATTTTTTCATTAGTTGTTTTGTATTGCACAATTTCATTTCCATGTTATAAAATAATCTGTGTCAATTGGAAGAGTGATTTTACAAGTCTGTTGTGGCAAACAATGTAAGTTTTTTTGGGAAGTATTGTGAAAGATGTGTATGTAAATGAATCTGAAAGAGAAAGCAATATGCATTCTTCTGTCTATAGAAAACATCTCCAGTTGCAGGAAATCTCCATAGTATCAGAACTGTGCTAAATTCTCTGCTGCATGATGTTCCTGGCTAAAGGTCTATTGAAAGATCTGTTTCTAGAATTGACTGTTACTGAAGTACTAAGTGATGTAATTTGGGTCTCTCCTTCCCAGATGTTTTCTCTTTGGTTTTAATCCAAAAAGAAAAAAAAAAAAAAAGTTTGGTTTATGCAAAGAGGAGTATTACTGTTCAAATTCCAGTTAGGCATAGGAGGAAATAAAAGAAGACCATCATTGACTTACTAGGCTAGGTATAGGTGCAGAAAGCAATTTGCAAATAAAGCATTGTGCTGTGGGTGGTTCCCTGTGGTCTTTAGCTGCTATCAAGTTACCAGTCGCTTGTGATTCATGAGTGAGAGAGCCTGTGAGGTACAGAGAAGAAAAGTGGAACCAAATTAAAAGGACTCAGGGCTCTGCTTCTCCCTTTCTCCCACTTGAGAGCAAGTTCAGATGACCTGTTTACTGAATATGACTCATGTGGAATAAGTAAGTACATACATAATTTTCAGCATATGCTAAAATCCAGTGTTGCTAAAGAAAGCACTGGGATATATGCTTAGTTTGAATTATATACTCAATGCTAAGGGCGTTTATTTAGTCAGTGATAAGAGCATATACTCTTCACTGAACTTGTACTATTACAGTGCTTGTATGCTTTCCTGAGTTAGGCACTGTCTGGTGATACGAGGATATGGGAACAGGACAGTGCCCTACCTATGCACTGTTACTGTGCTGATTTCACAGTAATTTAAATAAACGTTTAAGTGCTTTGTTATATATTAGTGCTTTGTTGAAATGAGGCTCAGCAGGTGGCCCAGTCTGAAACAATGGCATGAAGAGGTAATTTCTGGTCAATTTATAATGTCTCGATTTTCTCAGCCCTCCAGAAGCAGATGAGCACCAACACTTAGCTGTCTAAAGTAGGTGTTCCCTGGTTCTTGTGCAATGGGACATTAGACAGAGGAGTTAAGCAGAATTGCATCTTGCTGTCAGACTGACAAGAAAACAGAAAGGAAATCCAAAGAGAAAAAAAAGTGCCATTCCAACTTCTAAATAGAAAGAACAGAGGAGTGAAAAGTATAGGGATAAGCATTTATTAGCACCCCATAGGGAACACTGTCATCCAGATTTGAGCCAAAAAAGTAAGGTTATTGAGAGAGAAAAAAACCCAGCAACAACAACGGATTACATGGGGAAAACACTGGGAAGGAGAAACTAGTACAGGTTTTATAGGCATGAGTAAGCTTTCCATATTAAATTAGTAGAGTCAGTAAATAAATATATATATTTTTTCAATTCCCATATTTCTTTGGATTATTGAAATCTCTCAGTGCTAGGAAACTGAAATGCAACTGAACATAAAAGTAACATTAAGTAGTCTTGTTTTACTATCCAAGTCCAGTGAAGTATTGAAAATACAGAAAAAGGAAAAGAACGCCAAGGGCCTGTTTCCTGCAAATAGTTTAAGTGCATCCTTTTATGCTCTTGAAATAGCCCTCTTAATGCTAATGGCACATTGACATCATGTAAAATCAAGGTTCTTTTTCAGAATTGTTAGTTACATTTTAAGCTCTTTTTAGCAATTTGAGTGAGAATCGTAGCTTTCAGTGAAGATTAAAGTCTGTATTATAAACAGACACCTGTATATTATAATTTCTTCTTTAAACTTCTATCTTTTTGAACACATAGATCCCAGGTAGTTCTTGAAAAGGCATCCTTAATGAAGTGTAGATTGTGTAGTAACATCTGAATGAAATGCTAAGCAATCTGATAGGTGAAAATAATGCTGTGAACCTTATAAAATTGTTACTATTTTTTCCCCTATCATTAGTTCTAGATGAAAAACACTGCTCAGATCCTGGTGGCCCACTCAATGGCTACAGAAGAGTAGTAGAAGACACTGGGGTCTTGAATGGACGCTATGCAAAAATTGGTACAATCATTGCTTTCTTTTGTAACAACTCGTATATTCTTAGTGGGAATGAACAGAGGACTTGCCAAGATGATGGAGAATGGTCAGGGAAGCAGCCAATCTGCATAAAAGGTAGTTTATAGTTTGTTGGTTTTTTGTTTGTTTGTTTGTTTTTAAAACCACAACTCTCAAAAGCTGCTATGATTTTACTGGTGTTTGTTTTCTATAATGTACACTCACCAAACAATAATTTTTTTATGACAAGATTTAAACCATCTGACTGACACATGATACTGAGATTGATAGTTTGCCAGCTCTACTGGTTGCTACACTCAGCCAGAGAAAACACCAGTGATTCCAGAAGGTGTTTCCATCTTTAAACATGGAAATGAATGTTCCCTAAGACCCTTATTACCACTGTTCTAGGTTCAAAGCTGAGTAAGATCAAAATCAAAGAGGATCAGGAGGTAACTGAAATAGAAAAAAATAATTGTCTCATCAGAGTTGCTGTCATAGGGCCCAGATAAGTCAATGGGACCAGTCATGAGTGTAAAAACCAACCTGTAGATGGCAACCTTGAAGATTTGGCTCTGAAAACCACTTCAGAACATGAGTAAGCTATCTGTACTCATCAAAACACTAAAACACATCTTTAACTACTTTGCTAGAAAGTGAATTATACTGTTGACCTGGAGCTACTCTAAGTGTGTCTGAAACCCTGAATGGATGAATGAATTTGCACTGGGGAACTGCCAAATTAATTTTCCTAAAGCGATTGTTTGACGCATATTTTAATATATTTCTTTTTAAACTGAAGTAATGATAATATAAAAAAAATATGTCTGTCCCCTGGGGAATTTGCTTTATTCTGTTATTTTAGATAGAAATACTGTCTCCCTGATGTATGAAATCATCTGTGAAAAGTGTCTTTATTGATGATAATCATTTGTGGAAAGCATCTTTATTGATGTTAACTTTTATAGTGACATAAAGGTTAACATATACAGCAATCACAAAGAGCTGGTTATTGTTAAATCCTAAAGAACACAAGTGCTCAGGCATGCAAATAAAATCCATCCTGCAAGATTCTTTTCTTTCACTGTGTGTGGCAGGAAGGAGATCCTGGCAGAGTTATTTGAATGGATAAACCTGAATATTTTATCCTGCTCTTAAAGTAAATAAACGGAATAAGCAAAATTAGAAATCCTATATCTACCTTCTGTTATTTTGTGCATATTCAGATAACTCTGAGGTGTTCCTTTGAATCAGTCTCCAGATCTTTTCAATGGGTGCACAAGCAACAGAATCCTAATTCCATAACACCTCGCAGCTGCTATGTGTGCCAAATCACTGGGATTAGCTGTGCATGGCTACACAGAGAGAAAATAAGTATTTCTTATATAATTCCATTATTGCAAAAGTTTGCTCAGACACCAATCCATCAGCCGTAGTGGTGTAGATCTAGCATTCAGTCACCATGATGAACAAATCTTCCTCCAGGGGTGAAAATGCCAGTGCAGAAAACACTCAGTTGTTTCCACTGTTGTATATGGGATAGAGCTGGCAATCTATTGGGAAGTGGTTTTCCAAGGCTTTATGTTTCAGGGCCTATCTTTAATACACATAATTAACTGCTTCTTCTTCTCTTAATCCAGTCTGCTATAGCTAGTGAGAGGCCAGAGTGGAAATATGTATGAAGCATAACACTTGAGCTATGAATGTGGAAAAGTCCTGTGAAACATTGTATTTTTTCTAGCCTGCAGAGAGCCAAAGATCTCTGACCTGGTGAGACAGAAAGTGCTTCCAATGCAGGTTCAGTCAAGGTGAGAATGCAATATCTCAACTACAGTTTACAGAAAAACTGTAATTGCTCTTCCCCTCCTCTCCTGTCCACCCTGTGTGTTCAGCCTGCCTGAGCAGCCATTCCTCCTACAACTCCACTGATAACTGAGCAATGAGAGCTGCTGGGAGGGGAGGTCTGACTCAGTACAGGTTTGCAAGCTGCTGGGTGCAACCAGGAAGAAATGCACATTTAGGGATGTGCAGACTACTGGACAATTCTGGAATGAGGCTTACAAGCTTGTGACAGGCTGTGAAAACAGTATGAGAACAGTTCCTTGGGGCTAATGATGTGTCTTAAAATAGGAATATATTCTGTCTTAGTGAAGAAATGAGTGGAGAGAGCAGGAGAGAAGAGGGCATAGCAATGCAATCTACTCCCATTGAGTTTCATAATCCAAAGCAATATTGCACAATCAAAATAGAGGTGGAGTTGGGGTGAGCATGGGGCAGAGGAGGGAGCAAGCATGGCAGGAGGGGAGGAAGGAATGAAAGATTGGACCCCGTCTGGGCTTAACCTTCTGCTGATCTCTTCAAATAAACCAAATCTGAATCAGTTATGCTGCAATGTTCAGATTCATTTTTGTCCAAGTAATAATTTGTCATTTCAGGGACTTTTTTTTTCAGTACATCATTCATTTTTAGATGCAGTGCAAGAACTATCCTTACCTTTGGTCTTAAGAACAGCAATAGCAGGTCCAATAAAGGTCCAGCTCAGGCCATAGCCATCTCTGGCAATGTCCAGTAGCACATGCCTGGAGACTTTAGGAATGAGACAAGCACATACTTTTCAAATATTCTCCCACACTCCATCTCTGTAGTGTATGATTGTAAAGATGTCCCTGAGTAGCCATTAGGGGATTGTTCTTGCTTAAATTTCTCAATTCACTTTTGTACACAGGACTTTTTATGCTAAATATTCAGATATTAGCACCAGCTGTGTGAAAGCAAACCTCCATAGCATCATGATGGCATCTCATGTTCGTGGACTAGTTTTATCCCTTGAAGCAGGGTCTCCATTTCAAAGGGTGGTTTATACAATATTTCAAGGTCACACATGAATAGGGAATGGGACCCTGGGAGTCTAAGTATAAGCACAGCAGCTCTCATCCTTCTTCCAAAATACAAGAAACTTATCACTGCTCTTGTTCTTAATAACTTTACTTTCCTTAAGTGCTGTTATATATCACCTCAAAAATTCTGTGTGACAGAGGCAGTCTGTGTCTCTCTGTGATCAAAAAATAAATTATCCTGTGGAAAAAAAAAATCTTATGGATTTTCTGGATGCAGGCAGTACCAGAAATCTCAATGGAAATTAATTTCCTGCTGAATTTCTCAGACATAAATAGTTTTATTCTGTTTATATGTGCTTTTAAGCATTAGAGCAGGGGACACATTCTAAGCCATGAAGATTTAAGTATGATTGTAGTCAAGCTTATGGTCCATATCTAGGCTGATGCATAGATTTATTTTTTTTAATTGTGTGCCATCTTTCAGCTAATCAGTACAATTTCTAAATGGAAGCTTAGTGATTATTTCAATTATGAAATCTCTGTGGTGAGGCAATTATCTCTGTTAATTGCCAAATCAAGCAATTTTATCAACATGATTTAATCTGAATTGAGTCCTAATACTGCCTACTAAAGTGTCCCCTAGAGAAAAGATGTGTCTAACTCCTCTCTAGTGAGAATTAATTATGGCAATGCCAACTTCCCATGTAATTTATATAAAAACATGGTATCTCCATCCTTTTGAGAATGGCAAAAACTGTTCCACACTCAAAGGTAAAATAAAATTAAAAAAAAAAGAGACACGGATAGAAAATTTGTAAACATGTCNTATTATTATAATTATTATTATTAATATTAGTAATAATATTACCTTATGTTCTTTGTGTCTTGAAACAGGGAAACACCTTTACATCAGCTTTACTCATCTGCATTCAGCAAGAAAAAGCTTGAAATCTATCCAACCAAAAAGCCAGCCCTGCCATTTGGAGACCTGCCCCCAGGGTACCAGCACTTGCACACTCAGCTCCAGTATGAGTGCATTTCTCCTTTCTACAGACGACTGGGTAGCAGCAGGAGGACTTGCCTGAAGACAGGAAAATGGAGTGGGAGAGCCCCTGTGTGTATTCCAAGTGAGTCTCCAAGGGAAAAAAAATGCATACATCACTGGGTGGATGGAGGAACAGGGCGTGTATTCATCTTAACTGATTAGGGAGGCCTTGTGGTGTAGGCTGCCTGTGCTTCCAGCTGGGAAACAGGAGCAATAAAGCTTGGAAGATACATGGCTCTTTTCATTGACCAGAAGAACTTGTGCAGCTGATGGTAAAGGGATCAAGTATTCAGAATGATAATTTGCCATCATTTTTTCCTACTTTTTCATTGAGCAAAAGGGGTACTGAGTTTCTTTCCTGATTTGAAAATGTTTTCCTGCTATTACTTCATGTTTTCCTGTATTATTTACTGCAAATGTGATTTTTATTTCATCTCTATGCTTTGGCACACAGCTGACTAAAACATCAACGTTTAAGCAATAGAATGGAGAGTTTGCATTTTAAAGAGTCTTCCTTTAAAATATACCCTGCTAAGGAAGGGTTCATATTGCAAACTGTAAGTCCAGGTAAAATCTTATTCAGAGCTAGTAAATAGAGTAAGTCAGGGTAAGAACATCACAAGATTTGGTACAACTTATTACTGACATCAGGCAAACTCTGAAAAGTAGATCCTAACCACAAGCAAACTTTTAGAGTTTATGGTTTTGCTTTGAGATCATCTCATGCATTGAAAAATATTGCAAAGAGAAAGACTTTCGTGACCCCATAACGTAACTCAAGTGAAGTAGACCCTTCCTAATACTGATTTACCCCAGGTAATGTATTCCTAGAACAAGCTGAACTTCTTTTCCCCACAATGGCTGTTGATTTAGATGCACTTGCTTCAAGGTTATTGTTGCAAGATAAGTCTGTTGTCATGCACCTGAACTTATCTGTCCTAAGGTCAGTTCTGAGAGAGGACCTCACAATGCCTAGGGTGACTTGTAGTGCATTGCTGGCTTTATGGTGTCTTATTCTAAGAAAGAGTCAGGGTTGTTCTTTATATTTCTTTATGCAGTCATCTAATTATAGTGCAGCTTGATAAGGTTGTCATGAAAATTCACCTGCTCAAGTGCTATATCCACATTTCTATCTCAGCCAGGAATTCAGATAATAATGAAAAAAAAAAAG
>VYZU01061752.1:0-20557 GCA_013401355.1 Ceyx cyanopectus | reverse complement strand
TTATAATTATTATTATTAATATTAGTAATAATATTACCTTATGTTCTTTGTGTCTTGAAACAGGGAAACACCTTTACATCAGCTTTACTCATCTGCATTCAGCAAGAAAAAGCTTGAAATCTATCCAACCAAAAAGCCAGCCCTGCCATTTGGAGACCTGCCCCCAGGGTACCAGCACTTGCACACTCAGCTCCAGTATGAGTGCATTTCTCCTTTCTACAGACGACTGGGTAGCAGCAGGAGGACTTGCCTGAAGACAGGAAAATGGAGTGGGAGAGCCCCTGTGTGTATTCCAAGTGAGTCTCCAAGGGAAAAAAAATGCATACATCACTGGGTGGATGGAGGAACAGGGCGTGTATTCATCTTAACTGATTAGGGAGGCCTTGTGGTGTAGGCTGCCTGTGCTTCCAGCTGGGAAACAGGAGCAATAAAGCTTGGAAGATACATGGCTCTTTTCATTGACCAGAAGAACTTGTGCAGCTGATGGTAAAGGGATCAAGTATTCAGAATGATAATTTGCCATCATTTTTTCCTACTTTTTCATTGAGCAAAAGGGGTACTGAGTTTCTTTCCTGATTTGAAAATGTTTTCCTGCTATTACTTCATGTTTTCCTGTATTATTTACTGCAAATGTGATTTTTATTTCATCTCTATGCTTTGGCACACAGCTGACTAAAACATCAACGTTTAAGCAATAGAATGGAGAGTTTGCATTTTAAAGAGTCTTCCTTTAAAATATACCCTGCTAAGGAAGGGTTCATATTGCAAACTGTAAGTCCAGGTAAAATCTTATTCAGAGCTAGTAAATAGAGTAAGTCAGGGTAAGAACATCACAAGATTTGGTACAACTTATTACTGACATCAGGCAAACTCTGAAAAGTAGATCCTAACCACAAGCAAACTTTTAGAGTTTATGGTTTTGCTTTGAGATCATCTCATGCATTGAAAAATATTGCAAAGAGAAAGACTTTCGTGACCCCATAACGTAACTCAAGTGAAGTAGACCCTTCCTAATACTGATTTACCCCAGGTAATGTATTCCTAGAACAAGCTGAACTTCTTTTCCCCACAATGGCTGTTGATTTAGATGCACTTGCTTCAAGGTTATTGTTGCAAGATAAGTCTGTTGTCATGCACCTGAACTTATCTGTCCTAAGGTCAGTTCTGAGAGAGGACCTCACAATGCCTAGGGTGACTTGTAGTGCATTGCTGGCTTTATGGTGTCTTATTCTAAGAAAGAGTCAGGGTTGTTCTTTATATTTCTTTATGCAGTCATCTAATTATAGTGCAGCTTGATAAGGTTGTCATGAAAATTCACCTGCTCAAGTGCTATATCCACATTTCTATCTCAGCCAGGAATTCAGATAATAATGAAAAAAAAAAAGATTTGATATTGTTTTTAATCTACATAAAATACTCATAGAATTGTGAAGGTTGAAGACACAGGTTAATTAGAAAGCTGTCCCTTACTCTAACCATTGCAGTTTGGTTTCTTTTGGCACATCATAAGCGAGACTAGGGAGGGATATTAATATTCTTCGGTGGGGAAAAAGCATTACCTCATTCTTGGTTCACATTTCCTCAGTCTGTGGAAAAGCAGAAAACATCACCTTTCAGAAGGCAGTGACCTCTACCAGGTGGCCCTGGCAAGCAGCAATCTATCGGATGGCCAGTGGGGTGAAGGAGAACACTCTCCGGAAAGGGGCCTGGATCCTCATCTGCAGCGGCGCCCTGGTGAACGAGCGCACTGTGGTGGTGGCAGCTCATTGTGTCACTGACCTGGGCAAGACCATTGTGCTCAAGACAGCAGAGCTCAAGGTGGTTCTGGGGAAATTCTACAGGGACGACGACAGGGATGAAAAGACCATCCAGAACCTGCGGGTGAGTAAGTCTGATGGGGTGGGAAAATGATGAGCACAGACAGATGCTGATCACATCTGTCTTGAATGAGGAGAAGAAGGTTGTCCTTTGAGCAGTATATTGTTTTACACACTGCTCTTTGAAGTGCTTATCTAGAGACTCAAGTGACAGAACTGTCATGGCACAAGGAGTGCCATGCACAAGTAGTGCATGAAATGCCTCTGACACTGTCCAACTCGTGTGTTCACCGTCCATAACACTAAGTTCAGGTTCTATGGGCTGTAATGTCTTGAATGACATTGCCAGAAAAACAAAACAAAACAACAAAAGTAGAAGAGATGCCAGCTACTGTCAAAAGTGATTAGCATATTTTAGGAGGGAAACACTTGTGCACTAGATCCTGCTTTGATGCCATGAGTGCATTTCACATCTCAGCCCAAGGTACAGTTCTAAACTCAACAACTTTATGTTTAGCTCCTGTTACAAAAGTAGTGCCTCAGGCTCACCAGAGCTGTTTGTTTTTTTAAGTAGAACTAGAAAGATAGACCTCAAAATGAGGATTAAATACAGCAATTTTGTCTGTATGTCTCTCTTTTTCTGGAGTGGAGGGGTATGTGAGTTAATGAATGGATTTTATCCAAGAAATCTTAGTTAATATTATTATATTCCACCTATTTTTGGTTTTTTTCTCTAATTGTATTTTTTTCAGACTTTTCCTGTAAGGAAATATTTTAAATAATATTTCTTCATAGGATTCCTATCCATTCTTGTAGTTTTTCATCAAGGTAACTATCAGTAAAGGTTTGTTCACAACATAATGTAATATACTGCTAGTATTCCTTTTTTGGTGGGAAGATGGTTGAATTTAAATAAGAAGACTGCTCCTCCCAGTACCCCCCCATCAAATTTTACAGACTGAAGATGGTATGGCAGGTAAACTATTTTCAGAAAACAGTAGAAAAGCTTGAACTGCACATTAACTCCCCATTTTGCTTAAAATGTCCTTGACTACTCTTCATCAGGAAAAGCAATAAAAAACTGTCCTGAAACCCAAGGTAAAAAACAAAAACAAGGACATTCAGAAGATGCTTGTTCTCTGCGTTTTTCTCACTTGAGTGAGCACCATGGTGAAAGGAGAGTGGGAGTGGAGGATAGAGAAGTATGCAAAATAACAAGTATTATAGTAGTATGGCAAGAGTGCTGCTGGCTTTTCATTGCTTTTAACTCTACAATTCTTCCTACTCTTGTTTCCCCCCAGATTTCTGCTGTCATAGTGCACCCCAATTATGACCCTATATTACTTGATTCTGATATAGCTATCATAAAACTCTTGGACAAAGCCAGAATCAGCAGTCGTGTTCAACCCATTTGCTTGTCATCTTCTCATGACTTGACTTCATCCACAGAGGACTTAAGAATAATGGTTACTGGCTGGAAGGTATTAGCTGACATTAAAGATCCTGGATACAAGAATGACACAATCCGCATGGGAGCTGTTCGGATGGTGGATTCACTGTTGTGTGAGCAACAGTATGAGGATAATGGGATACAAGTCAGCATCACTGACAGCATGTTCTGTGCCAAACAAGACCACACAGCTTTTTCTAATATCTGCCCTGCTGAGACTGGTGGAATTGCAGCCATAACTTTGCCGGGAAAAGCATCTCCTGAGCTAAGGTGGCACCTGATGGGATTAGTGAGCTGGGGTTATGATAAAACTTGCAACCTAGAACTCTACAGTGGCTACACCAAAGCTCTTCCCTTCAAAGACTGGATTGAGAAGAATCTAAAGTAAAAAGCTGTGTCTGGAAATGGCATTTTCTAATTATCTAATACCTCTCTCAGTCTCTGCAGCTTTAGGCTTTTCATCCCAGTGATGAGCCACTTCTGGGATAAGGTTAAGGCAGATAGCCTGGTAATTTGTCCTAAGATCAGATGTTCCATCAGGCTACTTTTACTTAACCTGTGACAGAGGGTCTTAGTGCATGGGAAGTTTTGCCATATTTTGCCTGCCTCCCCTGGTGGGAGGGAGGATGATGCTCTGCTCCTGAGTCTGACACAGAAACAGGACAGCAAATTCTGACTGAAATTAATCTGTAGTGTGGAGACCCCTAGAGAAATCGACGGCAAGCCTCTCCCAAAGATCTGTGTGACTGAGTGGATTAGGAGGCTGGAAAGAGTAGTCTGAATTTATTACCATGGGTGAGCTTGTATGTGCTGTCTGTATTGCCATAGTACAATGTAATCTTTTTCCCTCCCAAGTACTTTACACATTTAAATAAACCATGGTTTGTTTTTTTAACCTACAAACCCATGTCTGACATTTAGATTCCTTGTTGCTTTATCCGTGTCATGCTCTAGGAACTCTCTACTGCCTTTGTCTGCTTGCATGTGACTCTCACTTGGGACTCCTCAGGCACACTGACAGGCAGAATTTGCCCTAAATTAAATTGCTACATAAATAACAAGATTTTTTTTTAAATTTCTTAACACATCCAGTGCTGCTACTGTACACAAACCATTGCAATGAAATGTACCTTGTATTCTGAACAGATGAAAGCCCGAAACATACATCTAAAAACATTTTTCCATGTGGATTATTTCACAGAAGACTTATGAAAACCTCAGGAAGACTTCTGGTTTCTATCAGTTCACATACTTTCATGGCAAAACAACTTTTCTGTAGCTCTTCAGGGTGAAGACTAATGTCCAGGTCTCACACTTCACAGAGGCTTTTTTTTTGACTGGACTGTGTAATATTGGTATAAGATTTTCCCATTGGCATGTTGTCCAGTGGAGAGACTGGTCTCCTCATGGTCCTTAATCATTGCTCTTTCGCTAAATCATTCTCTATTCATTTGTGGCTAAAGATTAGAGAGGAGCCCAAGAAAAAGCTAGGGAGAAGTCACAGGGGAAAGTCTCCCATCAATAATGACTCCTGGATACACCATCTATGACACCCTGGACTTTGTAGAACCTCAAGTTTATTACAGTGCCAAAACCAGTTCACAGTAGTAGTTGGATGTGAAGGTTGGAGATCTAATAAAAGGTCACAGTAGTCACNCAAATGTGACACTTAAGACCCTCCTGGATCTGTTCCTGAGAGACTTGGTCTAGATGATCCTGCTCAGGCAGGGGGGTTGGACTAGATGATCTTCTAGGTCCCTTCCAGCCCCTAATTTCTGTGATTCTGTGATTTCTGTGATTCTGTGATTCTGTGAAAAATAAGCTGTGTTTCATTCCTCTACTGGGAGGAACACGTTCCAGTGAACGTATGGTACTCTTCTGCTGACAAAAGTTAGGTGACAGTTTTGGAGAAGGGTAAAGTTCTAGAAATTCAACATGTGTTCTTTCATAAGACTATCAACAGAGAATGAAATAAGAAAGGAATAGAACTGTTTCTTGGAACATGACTTGCCCAGTCAGAGTTCTTCCATGATTACATTAAATGAGGGTCTCGTCTCTGTCAAAGTTCAGACGGACACAATAATATGTGAGTTCAGGGTAGAAAGCCAAAGACCAGGCCGAAGCTAAAAGGCCCAAGCCAAACAACGAAGCTAAAAGCAAAAGCTGAAAGCCAAAACCAAAAGCTGACACTACCAGTTGAAGCCCAAAAAGCCATGAACTGAAGCCACTTATTTTTTTTCCAGCACTCTTTTATCNCACAAACCATTGCAATGAAATGTACCTTGTATTCTGAACAGATGAAAGCCCGAAACATACATCTAAAAACATTTTTCCATGTGGATTATTTCACAGAAGACTTATGAAAACCTCAGGAAGACTTCTGGTTTCTATCAGTTCACATACTTTCATGGCAAAACAACTTTTCTGTAGCTCTTCAGGGTGAAGACTAATGTCCAGGTCTCACACTTCACAGAGGCTTTTTTTTTGACTGGACTGTGTAATATTGGTATAAGATTTTCCCATTGGCATGTTGTCCAGTGGAGAGACTGGTCTCCTCATGGTCCTTAATCATTGCTCTTTCGCTAAATCATTCTCTATTCATTTGTGGCTAAAGATTAGAGAGGAGCCCAAGAAAAAGCTAGGGAGAAGTCACAGGGGAAAGTCTCCCATCAATAATGACTCCTGGATACACCATCTATGACACCCTGGACTTTGTAGAACCTCAAGTTTATTACAGTGCCAAAACCAGTTCACAGTAGTAGTTGGATGTGAAGGTTGGAGATCTAATAAAAGGTCACAGTAGTCACCAAGAGGGACTCAGATCCTTAAGTCATGTTCTTCCCAGCCTATTGCACGACTATGGCTATTGTAAGTTAACAAGTCTGATTTCAGCTCTGATTTTCTGATGCTGTGAATCTTGTTAGTTTTTTAGAAGAGTTTCTCCTTCTTTTCCACCTCCTTTTGGATTTGAAAATTGCTGCTAAAAGAGCAATTTGTATTGGAGGTCATTCCATGTAATTTATTTTTTGCTTTCCTGGGCAGAAATACTGAATGTGTTATGCTTCTTTCCTTAATTTTCACTGGAAATAGGACCAGGTGATACTGCTTGAATCAAGAAGTTTAAGGGCTCCAACTAAAGTATATTGCTTCTCTTTATCTTGTTTGGCTGTCTTCTACTACCAGGGGATTAAAGTTGGCTGACAAACTGCATGGCAACAACTGCAAAAAAAAAATAAAAAATCTGAATCAAATGTGACACTTAAGACCCTCCTGGATCTGTTCCTGAGAGACTTGGTCTAGATGATCCTGCTCAGGCAGGGGGGTTGGACTAGATGATCTTCTAGGTCCCTTCCAGCCCCTAATTTCTGTGATTCTGTGATTTCTGTGATTCTGTGATTCTGTGAAAAATAAGCTGTGTTTCATTCCTCTACTGGGAGGAACACGTTCCAGTGAACGTATGGTACTCTTCTGCTGACAAAAGTTAGGTGACAGTTTTGGAGAAGGGTAAAGTTCTAGAAATTCAACATGTGTTCTTTCATAAGACTATCAACAGAGAATGAAATAAGAAAGGAATAGAACTGTTTCTTGGAACATGACTTGCCCAGTCAGAGTTCTTCCATGATTACATTAAATGAGGGTCTCGTCTCTGTCAAAGTTCAGACGGACACAATAATATGTGAGTTCAGGGTAGAAAGCCAAAGACCAGGCCGAAGCTAAAAGGCCCAAGCCAAACAACGAAGCTAAAAGCAAAAGCTGAAAGCCAAAACCAAAAGCTGACACTACCAGTTGAAGCCCAAAAAGCCATGAACTGAAGCCACTTAATTTTTTTCCAGCACTCTTTTATCTGTTCAGCACAACAAGCAAAACAAGTGTGTCTTTTTTTCTATAGGCTGCATTTTTCTGTCGCCGCCTTTTTCCAACTCCTTATTGGTTAAGTTACAATACCTGGTATCTAACAATGTTAGCAAAACACCTGCATTCTCTCATCACTTGCTGCTTCTCATGATTTTGTTCAACTTCCCCTTATCTCCCAGCCTATGCACCTTTCTCATAACAAGCTACTCAGTTAGTGTTATCCTCAACCAGAGCCTGAGAACTCCAGTCCCATTAAAACTTTCTCACAGGTCAGTATCAATGTTATCTTTCAGCAGGGCCTGAGAACTCCCCAGTCCCTCTAAAACTTCCCACACTACTCTCTATGGGTAAAAGAAATTTTATTCTAAACCAGAAATAATAAAATTCTCTGAGCTGGTTCTTTTCTCAGTTATGACATTGTAACTGCATTGCTCTCTATAGCATTATTGTTCTCTGCTGCTACAACTGAGAGAGAGGAGGCCTACAGTTGTGGGGATTTTTGTCCTCCAAGATTTGTCCAGTAGAGAACTAGTTAATCCACACAAACCTGCAAGTCTGTGTTAATTCCAGATTTATTCCTCTTTTACTAAAGATTAGCCACACCTAGTACCTACTGCTCCTCTAACTCCTCCTCACTGTTGAATCCCACCCCCATTTGGCTTCCAACCACTCACAGATCTGGCAGTGAATAGCTGCAAGTTTCTGGGCTTGGACAGCAGCAATATAGTTGTTCGCTATCTGTGTATCACACAAAAGTATATTCTGAAGGAGAAACTCGAAGGATTTAATGGAGTGAAAATCACAGGGGGAGGTTGCTACAGGTACTTATGCACAGCAGAATTGAAACCCCCTCCTTTTTACAGTTGTAATGCTCTTAAAAAACAAAACAAATCAAAGAAAAAACCAAACCAAAAGCCAGAAAATGGGGAGGCTTCTCTCAGCCACAAGATTCAGGCTTTAGAATAGTCCTTTATAGAACAAGAATTTAGCTGTAGCATTTGGTTCTACTTCTGCACCTCAGCGATGTTTTAATCCTAGAATAAATTCAGGCTTACTTCTAAATACAAACTTAGTTTTATTTCTACTGTTCTATGACATATGTATTCACATCTATGGGTGGGCAGTAATATCAGCATATCTAAGCACCTGGACCATGCCTAGTACTCATAGAAATTACAAATCAGCTTGTCCATCTTACCTGTCAGGCTGACCCACAGTAGTTCCATACATACAGTCTTAGCAGAACAGGGGTTAACATCTGACACCAATAATGAGGAAAAATAGGGGATGAATCTTTGGAGAAAAACCCAACCTGTTAGCTGGAATCACTTATCCTGTTCATAGCTAGGATCTTATTTTAAGATGCAAAACTATTTCAAACATCTCTTTCTAAACAGGTGAGATCTATGCCATCTGTTGGAGAAAGGGTGTGAAATAGAACAACATGGATAGCAACACATCTTCCTTCAGAGGAAAAGAGCTGTGCATTCTGGAAAGGCCATGAAGATATTGCTATAAAAAAGAGAGCAAAACGGTCTGTGCACTCTTATGGATTTATACTTCTCCCCTTGTATGTTTTGGGGAATTGGTTGTGCCCCTGTACTCGGTACTGGTGAGACCACAGCTTGAGTGCTGTGCTCTCAAGGGGGACTGCAGTATAAGACAAAGAGGTGCTGGAGAGAGTCCAGAGAAGGGCAATGAGGCTTGTGAGGTGTCTGGAGGGAGAGCTTATTGCTCTCTACAACTACCTGAAAGGAGAACATGTAGATGTGGCACTTTGGGACATGGTTTAGTCATCATGGCAATGCTGGGTTGATGGCTGGACTTGATGATCTTGGAGGCCTTTTCCGTCCTTAATGATTCTATGATTCTAAAAAAGCCAGAGTTCTTAGCTGAAAGATAGCACTGTAAAGAAATGGATGTTCTGAAGTACATGCTCTCCTCAGTCATACCTTCAGTGACTCCAATGAGGAGAGGCTGAGGGAGATGGGCATGTTTAGTTTGGAGAAGGCTGAGGGGGGACCTCATTGCCCTCTAAAACTACCTGAAAGGAGGTTGTAAAGAGGTGAGTGTTGGCCTCTTGTCCTTAATTACTAATGACAGAACCAGGGGAAATGGCCTGAAGTTGCAGCAGGGGAGGCTTAGATTAGATATTAGGAAGAAGTTACTTACAGAAAGAGTGGTGAGGCACTGGAACAGGCTGCTCAGGGAGATGGTTGAGTCACCATCTCTGGAGGTATTTTAGAAACAAGTTAACATGGTGCTTCACAACATGATCTAGTGGCAGGTATGTAGGGGTCTTGTGGTTTTTTTGAATGGTCGGGTATTTAGGTTTTTTGTTGTTGTTGGTATGGTTGGACTCGGTGATCTAGGAGGTCCTTTCCAACCATGATTATTCTGTGATTCTGTGTAATGGAATTACACACGGGCTGTGGCAGAAATGTGAAACTGGACAGTGAATATGTGTCTGGGTTTTCCTGGCTCACAGTTCACAAGCAAGTTTCATTATCACCTGGTGCGTGCAGACCATTCATGGGGGTTGTGCAGGTGACACAACCTTGATCTGCATGTCTATGGCCTTATCTATGCAGGGATGACACCTTTTGTGCATCCAGATGGCATCATCCCACCAGGCAGAGTTTTGCCACAAGCACCTGGAGGGTTTCAGATGCAGCCGTGTGTATTCAAATTGTATAATCAATCACGTACAATGTGATGTTTCTGGGACTAAGAACCTTTACCTAGAGGGGTAAGGAAACATTATGCTTTCTAATACGTTGTAGTGTATTTAGTGCATTCATAGTATTAAACTTTAAATAGGTGATTTGCTTGGGCCTCCCAGTCATGATGGCCTTGCGAACCTTACAAAGCTACCTTGCGAACCTACCATTATCTTTTGTGCACCGCCAGTACTGTTTTGATTGCTGGCATACTTTGTAATAAATTTTAAGTGATACAGTGTTCTTGAGGAAGTGTGAAGTGACCTGGGGCTGTTAAGAAGGGAGAAGGAGGAGGATTCTCAAGGACAACTGCTCCCAAAACACTGGTTTTGGGGTGAACAACTTCAATCACGCATGTGTCAGAAGAGAGATGCGAAAAGTTCAAGCTGATGAAGACTTCGAGGCTTCCTCCCCCCGGGACCCCTGTGACCACCAGAGGAATCCCCATTATTTACTAAGTATGTCCAAGGACCGTGCAATCCAAATCCCTGGATTTGATTAATTTAGGCACTCCCTTTGTTAGTGTACTGTGAAAATGTATAAGATAAAGTGTAAAGTGTGAGAAACCCGTTACACCCAGTGCACGTGTTTGGTGGAGATATCCCCTGTGTTGCCCGGCGCCATATTAAAAGAAATGCCTGCTCATACAACATTAAGGTGTTGCTGAGTTTTCTTCAACAGATTTGGATGGAAAGACACCACCAAAGTTGTCAGGCAGAGCCTCAGCTGGAGGGAACCGAAGCAAAGGTACATGGCATGAGTATCCTGTGTCCCAGCACAAGAAGCATGGTTAATTAATAGGACGAGAACTCCCTGCCCAATGCTGCAAACATGGCCTGGCCGAAGCTTGCAGACCAGCCTGGGGCTGGTAGCAGCATGTGGAAAATTCCAGCAGAAGCTGTGCTGCAGCTCCCGACAGCGACGAGGTGTGAAGGAGGGTCGCACCAGCACATCCCTGTGCTCCCCTGTGAGCCAAGCTGCTCCTGAATCCAGTCTTCCCGCCTTCAGAGAAGGAGCTGCCAGGGCGGCCGTGGCCCGGGCCCTTCCCTCCCGTCAGCCTTCCCGACGGCCCCGGCCCCGGCCCCATCCCTATCCCTGGTCGTGATCGCCGCAGCAAGACTCGGCCGCGCCCCACCAGCTGCCGTGAGCACCGCCCTACGACCCAGACGGTGGGGGCCCGGCTCGGGCCCCACCCTCTCCTCGGCCTCCCAGCCCACCAAGCAGGGACAGGACAACGCTGAGGGGTGCGGGGGTAGCGGGCGGCGCAGGTAAGGACGCGGCGCGGTGCGGTGGGGGGCGGGCCCGGGTGGGGTCGAGGGCGGTGCGAGTGAGCAGAGGGAGCTGCGGCTATCGCCGGACGGTGGTTTCTTCTCGGGGCCGGGCTAGTTTTGGCCCGTCGCGCCCGGGTTCTGCTCCGCAGTGAGGCTGAGCCTGCGGGAACGGGTCCCGCCACGCCGGCAGGTGGGGCCTCCACCGCGGCGTCGACTCCCCGGCAGGGGGCAGCACCGCTTCGCACCGGGCCGGGCCCCCGCGCGTACGGTGCAGCCGCGCCGCGCCCTGCTCGTCCCTGAGGGCGGCCGGCGCCGCTCAGCGCCCGCTACTGCCTTTTGGTCCTGCCGCGGCCGGCAGCCAGCCCCAGGCTGCCCCGGCGAGCCAGGACAACAATCACGAAGGGCTGAATGGACCGAATCCGGGGAGGGGCGGCCGCCCAGCGCCGTGCGGGGCCGTGCAGTCGCGGGAGGCCTCCACCGCGGCGTGGAGGAGCAGGTGCCTCGGCTGAGTGGGGCGCGGCGTGCCCCTCGGCCAGGCGGTCCACGCGACTCTTCTTCCGCACATGTGCCAGCCCGCTCGCCAGGGGCCATGAGGGGCGTGGGGTGGAAGCCGGACACCCACGGGGTGTGCGTTTGCGGGGTATCGCTCCGTCCCGTCGCTCCCAGCCGGTACCTCGGATTTTCACCGGGTCCTCTCGGTGGGGAGGGCCGGGCCCGCCCCGGGGAGGCGGTGGGTGTCCGCGGCGAGCGGGACAGGTCATAGCCGGCAGCGCGCGGCCCTCCCCTGCGAGGGGCTCGCCGCCTACCCTCCGTCTCCTCTCCTCCCTCCTCCTCCCCCCCGCCGCCCGGGCTCCTGTCAAGGAGCGGTGGGGGGGATTTATAGGAGTAACAACGGCTCGTGATGTCAGCCCGTGCCTAAAATAGAGAGGGATAGACTGCAAATCCACGGCTCGAGGGCTAAAACCTTCCAATCCAGCTTCAGCCAACACCGCGCCGATGTGAAGTCGCCCCCACCGCTCGCACACACACAGAGGCGAGCATCCCCCACCCGCCCCCCCCAACGGCGAGGGAAGGGTGCCGGGGATCACAGCCCAGGTACCAGCGCTTCCTCGCCGCGTCGGCCACTGCTGGGCGGCCGCGGGGCTGCAGCTCCGGTCCCCGAGGCACGGAGAGCCCTCGCTGGGGCGGCAGCAGCGGCGGCGGGGTGGGGGAGAGGCGAGGAACGGAGCTGCCGGATCCTCACCCTGCGGAGCCCTCGGGATTACAAGGAATTGTGTGCTCCTTCCCAGACGCGAGCGAGGGTTATCCCAAAGAGAGCCTCCTTCACGCCCCACTGTCCGAAATAATCCCTTGGACTCTTGAGAAGACAGGGGGGCTTTCGAGAACATGGCATCGACAGAAGGGTGAGGAGGACCATCTCTTGGGGGGGAGGAATGGGAGGATGGGGGGGGGTCCGGCATTGTGCTTTTGGTAACAGTATCCTGTCATCTGCTCCATTGTTAATCCTTGCCCCTCGCCATTCTTGGAATAATTAGGGAGCAAGAGGAAACGAGAAGCAGACGAGCCCCATTTAGGAGAGGGATAAAGAGGGAAAAAAGAATTTCAAATATGAGCCACTGGAAAGGTTTTGGTTTTCCTCCCATCACTTCTTTATTTAACCCCTGGAGGACAGATCAAGCTTAAACCACCTACCCGAAAGAAGACTCCAAGTGAATAGTTAGCTCAGAGGTGGAGAGGGAAGTAGCATCCTATATGTAGTAATAATAATATAGCTCAAAAGGATTCAAATAACTGTCCATCTGTTAAAAAGGCAAGAAACAAATCCAACTTCTCGAGGAGTTTTGCAATTTTTGCAGTTTTGTGCCAAATGCATTACAGTGCTAGCAAGAGAAATACTGGGAAGGGTGAGGGGTTATACAAGAAGCTTTAAAGAAAAGCAATCACAGTTCAGCCCTGGTTGTGTCCCTCAGAAGGAAGCCTTTTCCCCTACCCATGACAGGATTGTGAGGATCAGCCGCTTTGGCACTCTAATGGGGCTGGGGGCTTGTTCCATTTTACAGAGTAAAAGCTACTAGGAAAGAAAAGAAAACGTTTCTTTGATCTCTGGCTGCCCTCTTCTAATACTAGCTAGTATTAGACTGTGTCTGGTGTGAGCCTTCCCTTTATCCCTGGATGTTGTCAGGTTGTATCAGCATGATCTGCCCTGGATAGGACTCTCTGAGGACAGAGTGGAAGCTCTGTTTATATTGCTTTTGTGTCTCCGGCTGAAAGACTTGCTGAGCTGCTTTAAATTACCCGACATGTCTGAGAGGGTGTGCATGCAAGTGTCCTGTTATCTGGACAGAGGAAGGAACTGGCTCTGCAGAGTGCCCCCTGACCAGTTGGACTGGGAGGAGTGGAAGGTTAGAAAGTATTAGCTTTGGCTGCATTAGAAAAAGGGCAGTCACCCAGTTCTGACAGCAGGCAAATCTGTGGGGCTTTCCTGGCTATTCACGGGACTGTGGCAGAGGTAACTAACTTAGCACTTAGCTGTGGCCTTGCCTTCGTGGGCAGTTTCTGCTCCAGATTTGTACATTTTGGTTTTGGTAGCAGCCCAGCAGTTTTCCAATGCCCTGTAGCATTTTCTCTGAAAATGAAATCACTTATCTACATATTGTCAACAAATAATTGGAGCCACAAGGAAGCAGCTCAGAGATTTTAGAGCCAGACTACATCTGTAGCTCTGTCTTCTCTGATCCTTCCGTATCCTTAGACTACCCCAACTTTTACTCCCCTCTGCGTGTTGCTGTTTCTCTTCACACCTAAGATGGCTGTAGAGGTCTACACTTGCTTTGGGCCCACGGGGGAATGGGGGATCTATTGTGCAGGTGTTTAATAAGAGAAAACATGACAAGAGGTGGCTGTGTTAGAGGGATTTGTTAACTTTGAATGAAAGGAGGTTTTAAATGTGTGTAGAGAGGTGCTTTTAAAATATCTTGGCTGAACAGGTGGGCTAAAAAAGATTAGAGCGACTAACACGGAAAGGCTTCAATAAGTGCATGCTTTTGCATTCCTTAATGGATAGAGCTAAATTGTCAGGGTGAGAAAGGAAACAAAAAGTTGAAGCTTTGCTTTCAAACTTTTTTTAGGAAACTTACTTAGACTAAGGCAAGCTGAAACTGTTTATTTGGTATGATTCAACTAGCTCTCAGTGATAGCTGAGGGAAGTGTGGAAAACATGTTGAGTGGGAAGCACTTCTCATCTCGGTCTCGTTTTACCAGTGAGAATCTCTTCCAAAACTGAATTGTCATCTTTCCCTCCCCTCAAGTAAAAAGCTGAGGATAGAAATAAGCTTTACACTCTAGCCTAAAGGTCAGCCATCTCAGGCACCATAAGGATCAGCAGAGAAAGTGGATACTGATCAGACCTTGTTTGAGAAAGACTTTCCACCAGCACTGGCACCAGTGGGAAAATGGTATTAGAAAGTGCTCATTGCTGCAAGCAGACCAGTGTCTTAGGTACTCACAGGTATGTGGAGAAAGACCTGCTGCTGATGGGGACAAACTGTATCCATTCCAGATTTATGTCTGGTGGCTCTTGGGGTGTTCAGATAGACATGTTAGTTGAGACTGAAGCATACAAAGGCTTAATTTTGTTGTGATAGAACTCCTCCAACCACACTTCTATTTGCAGTGCGTTATTTCTTCTTTGACAGGGGAATTTACATAAAATACTCAAAGTGGGGATGTCAAGGGTATGACAGGATACTTGGTGAACTTTTAAAAACCCCAATATATGCACAGAGGAAGGCAAATTTGTAGTCCAGTGTTAATAATTAGTAGTCATTAGAGCCAGGATTTGCTAGGAAAGATTTCCTTCCATGTGTCATTATTCTTTTCTTTCAGTGTCTTACTTGGATAAACTTATCCATGTGTGGAAATCTGATGCTCAAATCTTTCTGTTCCAAGAAGATGGTGGACAATGGGAAACTTCAATCAATTGAAAATGAGAAATGTCCCCCAGTATAGCAAAACCAGATTCATGCGTCCTCTGGGTCTACCTTGCTGTAGTTCCAGCTGGCAGGGCTTTGACTTACTGTTGAATACTCTGTATCTTGACTGTTCAGTCGTAATTGCACAAAATCACCTGATACAGATCTCAATGCCAAGATGGATTTTTGGTGTTTAGCTGGTGCTGAAAATGGGAAATTGCTAGTTCAATGAGGAAGGGCTAGAACCAAGTACTGATACTATTTGGGGTTGCTTGTTTTTACGTTCTCTGTTTAAACATTTTGTTGGTCATGACTACAGGCAGGGTGCTGCTGGGAGCCCTGGCATCTGAGCTATGCTGCATTACTTTTCATGAGTCCTTGGTGTGGTTCAAAGATCTGCAGCATCAGTTCTTATTCACAGTCTGCCATAGGGCTCATTATGTGGTAGGTTGAACCTATGGAGACTTCACGTCACAGAGCATTTCAGCAGTTCCTTTGCTTTTACAGAGCCTGAGAAGACCTAACAGTTAAATGAGATTGACTCTGAGCCAGTTGATGCCCATTTCCTTCAGACCTTTGAGCAAAGTCCTCAACACCTTGCCTTGTCTCATCTCTCTTTAGTGTTGCCACTTCAAACAGAAAGAATGTGATACCTTGCTGCTGGTTTGTTTTGTCTTGTTTGGTTTTATTTTATTTTTTAAAAAACTCATTTCTATAACCTGGAGATAGGTTTTAGATGTTAAATCAGTGTGTGACCAGATATGAAACCCTGTGTGTTTATGTGTTTTATCTATTTGAGTGATGCTGGTGTAGATACTCTAAAAATGTAGAGATGTGTTTGTATTTTATATGCCTTTGAAGAGTGGGACTTGGAGGTATGAAGCTTGGGTTCGTGTCTGTTCCTTCAATAATATAGCCACTAGGAGACACTATCACTGCATCTATAGTGGAAAATTCAACAGGCAGAGCAGGTGTCAGAGGAGGGAGCTCCACCTTCTTATGTGCAGGTCAGCCTCGGATCAGTCCCACCAGGGCTTTGGCCAGGCAGCCTCTCCCTGTCCACAGGCATGCTCAGTGAGTCAGCGTGGGCCAGGGGTCCTTCCCAGGGGACAGTTTGGGTATGATCACTGTATCTTGGAGTCAGTGCTCTGGGCTCTTCCATTTCTGCTGGTGCTAGAAAACAGTCCCAGAGCAGGTTTATGTAAAGAACAGAGACGTTACCCTTACAAGGTACAGGCATGTCTCTGTTGTAATTGCTTAACTTCATGATTTGATCAGTGGCATAGGTGCAACTGCTTCACAGTTTTATGTCCACTTAATATCAATGGTGTTTATGTAATATGAAATGGCATGGATGAATTGCTCCCATTCTGTTTGGAGTGGCAGATCTCCTGCACTCAAGCTACAGAGATCCCCATCTTGATATCTGACTTATCAATATCTCACTTGACAGGAAAAATCCAAACCCAAGCTGTGATCCACTCCTCATCTCCAGACCTGATTGCTCCTATGTTCTTCTATAGATACTCTGTATATTCATCCTAAATGTCACTGTCTCTGAAGCTGCAGTTCCACAGTTAGAAATACAGTTTGTCTGTACTATCCCATCACCAAAGTACATGAGTTTGGTCCAGATCAGGGAGTGTAGGATTTGATGTCTCTAAAATTGTCCACAGCATATAGTGTGGAACTTCAGGCAGGTTTTATACTAGCTGTAGAAAGATGATGATTAGTCAGCTTATCATTAAATTAACACAGGAGGAGCAAATAATGAATACCTTACCTGGCATCAAGCCCTGCGGATACAAGTTAACCTATCAATATTTTCTCAACAAATCTGAACCCTAAAAATTGCTTTATTATCCAAGATTAGTGTTTTAATAATGCAGCTGTAGTGGTTTTGAATCTTGGAATAGGAGTCCTAAAAGTAGTTGCTGCTTTGTCAAGGCAAAGCCTGAAAGGGACATTGCCAACTCATATAATATGTGTAGCCCAGAGACAATGGGACACACCTACATGAGTCAGAAAAACTGGATTTGGATTTCATGGTCAGTTCAGGCACCTACATAGGAGAGTGGGTTTTCAGGATCTTCCACGTTAATGTACATCCAGCACACCTACAGGTTTCTTGTCAACTGTGTTTTTACTCTGTAATTTACCCACAAAATTCCTTTAAATGGAAACCTGATGAAATGTGCTGGCATAAATGTTTAGATACTTTGTTGGATTCAATCCTCCCAGTGCTCGTGCTGTTATTTTTATGCAGGATCCAAACAGTGCTTACTCAGGATGGAGTTGTTTTACTCTGTGCTCTTTTTGAGACCTTTTGTGGGCCAGATGGAGTGGAGGTAGCCTATTAATTAGACATATCAGCTGTGGCTCTGACCTCGTTCCACTCTTGTTAGCTACAAATCTCTCACTGGTTTCAATAGAATAGAATTAGGCTCTACAGAAGTAACCAGTATTCCTTAAAACTAATTTGATAACACAATAGTTCCCATGGCCCAGACCTTCAGTTTGGCCTTCAGCTACTCTTTCAAAAATAAGTTGTCATGTAGGCATTAACTCCATGTTTCTACATATCCAGATATTTACATAGATGAACAAGGATTACAATACTTCTTATAAAGTCTACAGGGGCTTATTTATTCTGAACTTTTTGGAAAAGGCAGGTTAAAAAGGCAAGTTATAGTACTGGGTTAGACATGCCAAAGTTAAAGAAAATAGTACTTTGAAAAATGGCTTTAATTTTCAAAAGTCTTGCCTTACCATAGCTTTCCATGAGATAAAAATATCTGTCAATCCTCCTCCATGAACGTACATGCAGATTTATATGTACAAATGCACTAAGAAGTGAACACAGAAAGCACTACTGTATTTCTATACTAAAAAATTACTGCATTTAATTTTTCTTCTTCATCTTCCTGGGGTTGGACTAGATGACCTTTGGAGGTCCATCCAACCCAGGACATTCTATTCTGCTTCCCCTAGATCTACAGACTAGCCCAACTTTAACTTTGTTAAAGAATCATCACTTTTCAGTTCAAAAAGGCTGTCATGAAATCTCTGTTCCTCTTCACCTCCATCACAGGGTGCTTGGCATGTGGGTTTCTTACTTGTGTATGTGAGAATGGGAGCACTGGAGCCATGTATGTGGGGGAATGCAGAGCCTGCAGGGATACGTCTGCAAAGAGTTGTCTTCATACTTAAAGCAAGCTGTGTTCCTAAGAGAGAAGGCACAGTCCTAGCCAGTGTACCTTCAGTACCTTCTAATTTAATACCTTTTAGTTTTCTTTATGATTTAGTTCCATTCCCCAGCCCAATGTGTTGCAATACCTGCAATTTAGAACAACTGATTGTATGAGTTCTTGAAAAGACTGTCTGGATCTGTCAAATCACTCATCCCTGTTATTGTCCATCTGCTAATGAAAATGCCTCTCTTGTCAAGTCAGTACAATAGTTCACACTTTTAGGCTCTAGCTCATTAGTTTAAAATGCTATTCCCAGAGGCATACAAGCAATAAAAATAAGTGTGCTTTTATATTTTTAATCCTACTTCTATATTAATTTCAAGGCCCCTCAGTGTACTTAAAGCTTTAAGACAATCAGCTACAGTACATGTCTCAGTGCTTGGAAAGACACCAGACTAGGTTCAATAATATTTTCTAACTTTTATCTAACATATTTGATCATTTTTAAGCAATTCCAGATTGGGGATTCTTACAAGGAATAACAAAAAAGATCCAAGGCATAAAATAATTAATGAACACTCCTGCTAATTAGAGGCATCTTTAGGAGACTGTTGTGAAATTCACAAAAATGCAGCATTTCACGGTCACTGACATGTCTGAGAAATCAAATTTACTGGTGTGTTTAAAAGCAAAGAAAGTAGAAGGGGAATTTAAAAACTAAAAACGTTTAGTTTTTACTTTTCAAAAATGCGTAGTTTCAGCCCAAACATTTTCATTGCAAAACTATTTTTCAATTGAAAATAAGATCAGTGCAAAAAACGAAGACTACACTGAAATGGTAGAGGCTCCACTACAAAGGAAAACACTGGGTATTAAGGAAACATTTTGGGTTGACTTAAACAGTGTCTTCTTTTTTTTTTTTTTGTATTTGTTTATTGTATTTTTTTTTTAAGGTTTACTGAAAAACTCCAAACATTTATTCTTTTAGTATGAGTGTGACTGTTTCTTGAATTTTAAAAATACAAACACCATGTCAAAATCAGTCATTTTTCCAGGTTGCTTTCTTCTCTGTAGAATTTCTTACATAACTTAAACCCTGGGCATTTAAATTTATATAGAATCAGAGAATGTTTTGGGTTGGAATGGACTTCTAAAGGTCATCTAGTTCAACTCCCCTGCAAGGAGCAGGGACATCTCTGACTAGATCAGATTGCTCAGAGCCTTGTGCAACTTGACCTGGAATGGTTGCAGGGATAGGATTTTTACCACCTCTCTGGGCAATCTAGGACAGTGTTTCACTATCCTGAGTGTAAAAAAATTTCTTCCTTATCTCTAGTCAAAATCTCCCCTCTTTTAGTTTAAACTGTTACCCCTCATCCTGTTGCTATAACTGCTGCTAGAAAGATTGTCCCCATCTTTCTTAAAGGCTCCTTTTAATTACTGAAGGACCACAATAAAGTCTTCCTTGAGCCTTCTCCAGGCTGAACAACTTATAATCTCTCATCCTGGCCTCATAGTAGAGAGGTTCCAGACCTTGGATCATTTCTGTGGACTCCTCTGGCCCTGCTCCAACAGGTCCATGTCTCTCCTGTGCTGAGGACTCCAGAGCTAGATGGAGGACTCCAGGTGAGGTCTCACTAGAGCAGAGTTGAGGGAAAGAATCACTTCACTAAACCAGCTGCCCACACTGCTGGGGATGCAGCCCAAGTTACAATTGGCCTTCTGGGCTGTGAGTGCACATTGCCAGCTCATATCCAGCTTTTCATCAACCAGTATCCCCATGTCCTTCTCCACAGGGCTGCTTTCAATCCTGTCATCCCTCAGGCTGTATTGATACCAGGGGTTGCCCCTACTCACGTGTAGGATCTTGCACTTGGCCTTGTTGAACCTCATGAGGTTCACATGGGCCTGCTTCTTAAGCTTTTCCATGTCCCCCTGGATGGCTTCCCTTTAACATATCAGCTGCACCACTCAGCTTGGTGTCATCTCCATATCTGCAGGGAGCACTCCATCCCTCTGTCTACATCACTGATGGAGATATTAAACAGTACTGGTATGGACCTCTGAGAGACACCACTTGTCCCTCATCTCCATCTGAACATCATCTGAACCACTACCTTCTGGACATGACCATCCAAGTAAATCCTTATCCAGCAAATAGTGCACTATTCAAACCCATGTCTCTGCTATGTAGAGAGAAGGATTTTGTGCGGGACCACGTCAAAGGCTTTACAGAAATCTACACAGACAACATCCATAGCTATTCCCTTGTCCACTGATGT
>VYZU01061751.1:0-23029 GCA_013401355.1 Ceyx cyanopectus | reverse complement strand
ATAATTAGCTTCTACTTACTAGTTTGACTTACTGGCATGTTAAATTACACTTGATTTCTCTTTAAAAAAGCACTATTATTCTACTTATGTTTACCTGGCTATATTTTAAAATAGGTACATACAGAATTAATAAAACTGTAGAAATCAATGTGGGATTGAGATAAAAGCATCTTTACTTGCATTATATTAAAGCTGAGACTGGAATATCTTGACTACTGAAACCAATTTTTTCTGTGTGCACTGCTGTTTGCTCAACTTGAAAGAGCTCCCAACTTTCATTAGAAATCTGCACTGTGGAATGACCCTGTGCAATACCAAAAAAACCCCAGCTTTCTCAGCTGCTGTTTGTCTGTAGAGAATATCAGTGAGGCTTTTAAATGTTCCTTTGAAACAGCTTCATCTTCTAGTGCTCTTGTCATGGAATATCTCCCTAATATGGAGTGGCTACTGGTAATCCTGATGGGCAGCACTGATGTTTGAACGTGGAAGGTTCAGTCTTTAACCAGCCAGTGATGTTCTCAGGTTTCATGAATGGGTGAAACTTCATTGTTTGGTCTAAGCATTCTGGGATTCCTGGAAATCATGGACTCACAGAACCAGTGAAGTCCTTCAGACCATAGCAGTTTAACTGGGATTTTACTCATGGTTTTAAAAATTCCATGAACAAAGAAGCTTATTATTAATATTTAAGTGACATGGGTACAGATTTTATTGTAATTTCTTTGGTGATGCTAAGTATACAGGTTTTAGATAAACAGAACAGCCTTCCATCTACTGTGATGGGCATGGTTTTATTCTAGGATGTGGCAAACCATCCTCTCCTCCTCTTCCTCTCTGAGTGAAATATTGGACAGTTTCTTTGCAAAATAGGAATAGCAACAGTGGAAAGTAATTTTGAGATGAAAACAGAGAAGCCCCAGTCACTTCATGGAATAGGGTAACAGGCTGTTTCGTGGAAAGCACAGCCTATCTGTGGTTTCTGTGAAAATCATCACACAAAGCACAGGCTGGGCCTAACAAGGGCATCACTGTGAAGGGTATGCTTTTCTGGCAGCCCCATTTGTTTCTAAGTTAAAAGATTTCTGGTGAACTCTTTCCTCTTCCCCTTTTTTCCTCTCCTCTCTTTTTTTTTTTTTTTTTCTCTCTCCCCTCTGGACCCGATTTTGTCCTGCTGGTTGTCTTGCCAAGGCTTCAAAAAATAACTGTTACTATATAATGTCCTTGGAGATTTCACAAGAGCTTTCTGATAGTCATAGGTCATTGCAATAGCCCCTTTGTTACCTTGATAACCTCTTCATTCCTTTTGTTGCTGCTCTCTACAGTCAAGTATGTGACATTGCTAATAAGTTTATTTTTATCTCATAAAAATCTCATCTCCTCTGAATTTCTTTTGCTTGTTTGAAGCTTTTCTTTAGCACTGTTGTGTGCCTTGGTCACACACATGGCATAATGAGTTATTAGAAATAAATAATTGCAACCTAGATTTTCAGAATTTTCAGAATTTCAGATTTTCAGAACTGCCTGCTTTTCAGCAGGACTAGGGTATTTAGGACTCTTGGCATAAAGATACATAATGATTTCACACAATCAGTACAAAATCAGGCTCTCATTTCTTGCTCTGCCAAGGTTATATTCCAAGCTATTATACTTGCTTTGCACTTAAAATGCAATAGTCTTGTGAGTTCTGCTGTTAGTTGTATTTATTTAAGCATGTACTGTATGAGTTTTGGTATGGATTTGACCATAGGTATGTATCAGAATTGGGCAGTTGTTTGCAGTGCTCTGGTCTCTGTGGGATATTCATGAGTGGGCTGGTTTCCCGCCAAGTGCTGTCCCCTCCCCTGCATACCAGCACTCGAGTGTGTCACCCTCACACAGTGCAGCCAGGGCTGGAACCCCTTTGCTCTACATTGTGTTGCCATTTCCCAGAATCCATGAATCCACGGAACAACCTGTGTCAGTGCAGCTGCTGTTTGTGCCCATGGCTTCTGAAGCGTTGATGATGTCCAAGAGGACAGTGGTTCTGCCTCGGCCATCGAGCTCTGTGCCACCTCTGCCCTCAGTGCCCACTGCTGTGCCTCACGGGGAGGAGTCATGCAAAGTGGTGCAGGCAGAGGATATTGAAGTAACACTACCAGACTCTCTGGTAGGATGGGGCAATGATTTTATGTAGAAGTTCATTCAATGATCAGCTTTTATCCAGATGAATATTCAGGCTTCTCAATCATACTCATGTTTTAGGCTAATTTTAAGTATATTTTCTAGAAATTTGGACAGGTTAAGTTTGTGATGAAGTGGTTGTTTTGGGGTTTTTTTTCTACCTTTTGCTCACTTTAAGTCAGTGGTTGAGTTGAAAATTTTACATACAAATAAATTTATTTCACATTGGCGTACCTCAGAGCCATGAAAAGATGCAGTGCTAGAGCCACAGGATCCACTCACCTCTTAAGTGGGAGTTTCTGCCAGACTGGGTAGGATTCTGAGATGCACATCAAAGCAAGACTGGAGTTCAGGAGGTGTACTGGGGACTGTTTTTCATGTGAGTAGTGGTGCTTCCAGCAACACTTCACTAGGTTCTCACCTCTTGGAGACAAAGCTGGAGCATGGGAGGAGCAATCTCCAATCTCTCCTGGTGCATAAAATATTTTCATTGCAATCAACTGAATTTTAACTTTTCTAGGTTTTCCCATTATCTGTGGAGGTACTGCTTTACATTAGGATGAGTCTATGGAAGGAGACAGTATTTCCACTCCATGATAGAGGGAAATAGTCCTGTGTTGGTTCTCATGCCCCTAGGTTACAATGTCCAACTGAGAAATCGGGTAGCTAGTAAAAAAATTAATCCAGCCAATTAAGTTTAGAAGTAGGGAAAGATAATAGGCAAATCCCCTTTTAAAACATCTGTGTTAACTGAGAGATGACTTTTCCTCATTTTTAACTACAGTACTTAGGGGTGAAGCATAAGCTTAATTAACAAGAATGATTCATTAGCTCAGGGATAAGTAGTAGTTTTGTCTGAAGATGCTTACATCACCTGAGGAAAAGAACTGCTGCCTCTGGGTGGACTTGTGCTTTCACTTAGGCTCTTGTTCAAAACTTGTCAGACTCCAGCAAATACAAGCTGGTTGAGCTGCTTGGTTTGGGGGGTGCTGCTGGTGCCTGGAGATGGCTCAAGCACTTGGGTCTCATCATGGATATTTCTATCTGGGCATTGTACCAATCGTAGCCACCAACCATGGCCTCAGAGGGCAGCACAGGAGTGTTGCGAAGCTTTGTGATCTCTAGTGAGATCTGGCTACTTTAACACCTTAATGCAGTTTAATCCCAGATCTGGTATTACAAGAACAGTTTAATTACAGCATTTCTCCTTAGAGGATGGGAGTCTGACCAAGCTGTGAAACTTCAGTCATGCTTGGGTTTAGGCTTTTTACTCTGTATTTGTTGGCCAAGATGAAAACTTTGTTACAGACATCTGGGAAAATGTGTTGCTTTTTCTTTGGTGTTGGGGGTAATGTTTTAGTCACAGATTGCCTTTTAGCCCCACAAACCCAGCTGTCTGGAAGAGACAGTGAATCTTCTTTGAATTCTCTGTTTTGTCCCTTTTTTGTACCCAGGAGCACAAGATTTTAATAAACTTATTGCTAGCAGATAATACAGGGGGTTTTTATAGTTACTAAATCCTTTTTAGGCCTTTTATCTGTTGGCTGCTGTGATTCAAAGTGGATTTTTGTACTAGAGAGGGTGCACAGCAGTGGTGCACTTTGTCTGCCTCACAGATTAATGTTTCTTCACCAGACAATGTTAGCCTTTTACCTTCTGTGAAACACTTGTATCTCAGCTGTTATCTTTCTGGAATCTTATGTATGCTGTATTATGCCTTTTGGGTTTTTTAATAGAATATAACATGACAAAGATACATATATTTTCTTAGCCCAAGGTGGCCTAATGCCATACTACATTTTAAGTATCCTGCTGGCTTTGTCTTCATTAGAGGTCCTCAGTGACACATTGCAGGTGTATAGTTTACTACATAATGTTTATTTTCTTTCACCTGAGCTGAGGGCATGTTGGGGTTTAGTAATGTCCATGATTAAGATCATAATGAGCTTACAGGTCCCCAGCTCACAGGTATCACAATGAGTATGTTCACTCATGTGTGGTTGTAGTAAGCATCTTGTGTGTCCTTTTAGCCTTGTAGCAGAAGTGAGTAATTAAACTGAGCTGCATTTCTTGGCACAAGCTTTTGGAACCAGCAGTGCACAAATAAAGTGGGAAATAATGGCTTGCCCTGCAGGATCTGTTGTACAGTTATTTCTGGGATGGTGAACTGGCTACTTTTATTTAAAAAAAAATGTATTTTGGAACGTCTCAAATAGGCTTGTGGATGTTCAAGAGGATTTTGAGCAATTATCTCTCAAGGGTATTTCTAACTAATGCTTTTTAATTATTTTTTTTTTAAACTTTAGGATCATAGGCTTGAATGAAAAGTGTGTTAGTATTGCAAAGAAAAAAGTGGGAGTTCTGGAGGGAACAAGTAGATTTGATTTACAGTAAGAGTAAACATGGAAGCGAAAGGCAGTTGCATGTACTGTGGCTCAATGCTAAATGAACACAACAAATTGGTGCCAAGCCTGCTTTTCTCCACCCAAAGGGGCTGGTACACCAGACCCCGTGGAGCACACTGCTGTATGCAGTGTGTACATACAGTCACACCTATGGCTGATCTGGCTGCTGAGGTGCTACTGAAAGCTGATCTGAGGTTACTTGCTTCAGGTAGAGCTGCAGTTCTGTTACTGCTATTTTATTTTTTCTTCTGTAGCACTTAAAATTTAAATCTTTAGATGAGACATGATGCATGTAGTAAATGCCAGGCCTTCGTGTTGCTTCCACTACCTGCCACTTGACCTGTCTATGGGAATGCTGAGGAGTTGTTTGTCTTCCCCATGGAGGTACATCACACTAGTGACCTCTAAGGAAGAGTAATTCCTCAGCCAGTGAGCAGGGATGACAGCAGTCAGCTGTAAACCTTCTGGAGTCTGTGGTCAGATGTATTCTGCAAACTTGCCAGGGCACAGAGTATTGTTTTCACAATACCCTCTTTGCACCACTCCACTGGCCAGGGATGGTCTAGGTGTCAGCTGCCCTCCAGCTAAATGGGGACATTTGTAAGTGCCCATGGATGCTTTTGCTAGAACAGGTGCATTAGGCATAGGTAGGGTTGGAATGAATGCGTTGCTCCAACTGTTATTGGAGGCAAAGTGGATGCAGCAGATTTGCATAGTGATTTGTTTTGAAGTTCAGTTGTTGACAGAGACTGAGGTGTGACTTGCTGTGATTTGTGACTGTGCAATTCTGTGCAGAAGCAGAATCCTACATAAAGCTTATTCAAAAAAAAAAAAGGGAAAAAACCCTAACCACCAAAACAAACACCTGGGAAAAGAAAGTTCTACATGAAAGCCTGGGATTCAAAAACTTGCATTTTTCCACTTCTATTTACAAAAAGGTAATTGCTCAAGACATCTGTTCTTTCTGAGCATTTCTGAGCTTTACAAAAATTACTAAGGCAGGTTTGGGTGACAAACAAGACTGTTTTCTTCATTCTCCAACATGCAGAGTTGCCAAGTTAGTGATACCATCTATCTTCATGAAGACTTAAATCTCTTCCCTTGTTGAAGAAGTGATGATATTATGCAGGTATCTCACTGCACCTTCTAATTGGTTGACATCAGGGTCCTTCCTTCAGTTAGGACAGGCAGAGACAGTTAAAAATAACTGTGTTCTAGATTTTTGACAAAAAGAGCATGCTGCCAATGTGCTACCCAACACCTTGTTTTCAAATACATTTTACCACAAGTGACTTTCTCTAGTGGCTGGATAATACTAGGATGCTTGTGTAGGGTTTATTTTGCTTTGAGATACCTGAAGCTGGAGATGGATTGTAGAACCTGGCAGTCCGTTCTAGATAATGTGTTGTAAAGTTTAAGAGCCACGTTATCCTGTTGACCTTTAATGTTTATAAATATGTAAAGGGTGAGTGTTAGGTGGGTGGTGCCAAGCTCTGCTCAGTGTCATCCAAGACAGGACAAGGGGCATTGGGTGCCGCTGGAACATGGAAAGTTCCACACATGAGAACTTTTTCATGGTGAAGGTGACAGACTGGAACAGGCTGCCCAGAGAATAGTGGAGTCTCCTCTGGAGACATTCAGAACCTACCTGTATCTGTTCCTGTGTGACCTGATCTAGGTGATCCTGCTCTGGCAGGGAGGTTGGACTAGATCTTTCTAGGTCCCTTCCAACCCCAAACATTCTGTGATACATGCCCTGAAACATGTAGGCAAATAGTTGAAACTGACTGCTTTGGTGCCCAGCTGGTTTTCTCCTTGACAGTTTTGAGGATGTTGCTGTGTCACAGATTATTCTAAAAGGTGTCTAAAGAATTTTCACTACTGTTCTTCAACTGCAAGAGGAAATTGCACTCCCAACTTCTTGAGAACCTAATTACCATTTCCTTGGGAAGAACATCTGTAGGGCTGTGAATGAGTGAGCTATAACAAACCAAACAACTTTTGTGATATACCTCCACCTCCTTGGTTCCTCATGTTCGGTTTCTATTCCAAAGCCCTACCTGGCCTTTCTTCATTTTAATATACTTCAAAGAAAACAACCCTTTCAAGCCTGCTTCTTGTTAATAAAGCAGCCAAAATGGGTTATCCAGCTTGAAACAGAGGTATTCTCAGAAAGGATCTGGTAGGTCTTCCCCTGTCAGTAATAAAGGAAGAGCCACTGTGTCCTTGATTATTTGAGTGTCCTAACTGAAAAAAAAATGGGAAAATATTAATTGGGGGAGGAGTTAAATCTTTCTCCCACTCCTTTTCAGTTGTTTTTAAACCTGCCATCCCCTCAGTAATTCATCAATCATATAAACACCGACCCTAGTTTTTGGACAGGGAAAGTATTAAATGCTTAGCTTAAAAAGTAAGAACAAAATCCCATACCCCACCAAAGGAGGACATCTGTTTCTAACTTCAGCTTTTTATTTTTTTTTTATCTTTCATTTTTTTTTGTTGGTAAATCTCCCAGACAACAGCAGTTCTGTAGAGAGTTTAAATATGAAGGAATGGCAGGACGGGCTAAGGGCACTTCTACCGAACATTAACATCAACTTTGGTGGACTGCCCAATGCTTCTTCCCCTTCCAACGCCAACCACAGTGTACCAACGTCCAACACTGCCACCACCGACAGCCTGAGTTGGGACAGCCCTGGCAGCTGGATGGACCCCGCAATCATCACAGGTAACCCTTTCTCACTCCTTCAGCTCTGCTGGCAAAACCATCCAACGGGGATTTGGCACAAACCGATTTACATCTCAAACCAACCAAACCAAACCAAAAGTCAGTATGCGGTGGTCTCTTCCAGCTTCCATCCATAAAACCTCGAGGGGCCAGGAGCTGTTTGTGGAACTGCTAGGGATATACCCAAGTGTCACTCAGGCCTTTGCAATCAGTGCATGCCCGGGACCTTGCCGGCAGCCAGGCGGGTCAGCGCTTGTCCGTAGGGTTACGTGGGTGTCCCTGCCGCTGGATGGCGCGGCCGGAGTGTGCGCCGCTGCTCCAGAGGCACTGAGGGCACTCACTGGACTTTGTTGCTTCAAAAGGGACGTACTCCACTTGTTTATAAAGCTCTCTTTTATAAGGCTGTCTGGTTGTGTTTCCCTCCCTGTTAGAGAGGCTGAAGCATGATTCAGGCAGGCAGAGTAGGTGAAGCATGCAGTGTGCTGGTAGCTTGCTGTGGTGAGGTCACCTGGACAGGGGAGCTTGAGAGGAAAACGTGTGGTGTATGAAATGCTCTGAGGGGGAAATTTCTCCCATCTGGATTTAATGTTCAGTGTTTTGGAGATAGAGTTAATTAATGTAAAATGCATTCTCTGTATGAACTAATCATGTTTTCTCACTGTTGCTTTTTGTTAGGTTAAATTGACTGCCTGTGTGCGCAGCTTATTGCTTCTGCTCTGACTTGCCTGTATTCCTGTTTTTGTTCTCTTTTTTCCTCTTCATAGGTATCCCAGCCTCCACAGGAAACAGTTTAGACACCCTTCAAGATGACAATCCTCCACATTGGCTAAAATCTCTTCAGGCTCTCACAGAAGTGGACGGCCCCAGTGCAGCACCATCACAGACGCATCACAGTAACCCCTTCGGCACACAGATCCCTCTGCACAGAGCCAGTTGGAATCCCTACTCTCCTCCTTCAAACCCCACCAGCTTCCATTCCCCACCTCCAGGCTTCCAGACAGCCTTCAGACCCCCCAGTAAAACCCCCACAGATCTACTACAGAGCTCAGCGCTGGATCGTCATTAGGCAAGAAAAGAAAAAAAAAGAAAAATAAACCCCAAAACGTTAGAAATGCAGGAAGTGTCCCACCCTGACTCCTCCCCATGCCCACCTACTGTTCCCTGTCATATCTTTCTTTCTGAAGAATCCAGTTCCTGATCAAACCTTCCCCCCCAAATGCAATGCCATCACAGGGTCATGACCATATCTTTTTGTTAAGCTTCTGCTGATCCAGTGTTTGAAATACACTGTTGAAAGTATTTTCTAACCATTCTAAGGAGAAAAAAAGAGAGAGAGAAATCAAAATGCAGTCTCAGTGCTTAAGGAGAATATTACTGTCTTATGTCTTTGGCACAAGAATATTTCTGCCTAGTGGAGAAGTGTCAATCTGCAGTAGGGGAAAGAATGAAATGCAGAATCAAATGCAGAGAAATGAAAAAGGTATTTAATTTAAATGAAATTACTGAACAATGTGAGGCAAGCAGTGCCCTGGTGTTTATTTTGCATTCAGTCTGGCACTACACAGGGAAATTGCTATGTTGGCTTTTTGGGTTGGTTGGTTTTTTTTCTTTTGAGAAGGGGATTTTACTGTGTCTATCAAAGTTTGACCTGAAGTGTGTTGAAAAGAAAAACACTTAGAGCTATGAGTAACTGGCATGTTGCTAAAGAGTGGTTTAAAGAGGGGAGAATAAGATTTTTTCTTAAATTTTGGCTTTAGATTTAAACTTTAATGTTTTAAAAGTATTCACAGATTTAATACCTAGTCTATACATAATATAATTATAAGCAGCTGAAACAGGAGTGGTATTTACTTCAGTCTATCTCCTCTGTCAGTTTCTCTCTCTCTTTTTTCTTTTTTTTTTTTTTTTTTTTTAATAAAATTCACCTGATTAGGGCACTCTGGGATAGCACTGCATTGGGGCCACATGATCACCATCAGGAGCAACCTCTGACCTCCTCTGCCTGCAGCTTTTACTTAACCCTGTAGTTTCTGGACGTTTGTGCAGTATTGAAAAGACAGGAAAAAAGAAACAGATAAATAAACATGGTTATAACCTGACGCTAAAACTAAAACCAAGGAAATGTACCTCTTTTCTTCAGAATTAAAACTAAAATCTTAAATAAAACAGAAAACTTGATGATGACTTCATGTTTGCCTTCGTTTGTTTTTTGAACTTGGATTTTTAATTGCTGCCTCTGGTACAACTGTATGTCACTGCATGATTTGGTTGGGTATGGGGTTTTTTTTTTCCACTGTTTCTCTAAACTGGAGCTACTTTTTCATGGAAGTATTGCTTTGTGTGGTGACTCCTGTATTGAAGGGTAGAAAAAGTACATAGACTAAATTTAAGTGGTTCTGTTTTCTTTACTCATGACAGTAGCTGGAGGCTGTCTCTAAACTTCAGGGGTGGTATATCTTTAGCTCTGAAGCATGAAAAGTTTGTTTATACTCTCTAAATTAAATGCCATGGCACTTGACAGAGCATGCAATAGTGTTTCTGAATGTGGGGCAGAGAATTCTAGTTCCCCATTTCCATCAGCATTCCATCACTTAAAGCTGTTACACTGTCACTGCACAACAGGGGCTGGAGAGCTCTTGACATCTAGAAGGCTTCTAACAAGCTCTCACACTTCCAGACATATATTTTAAACCAGCACCCTTGTGATTGGGGCTGGATTGACGTAGCTCGTGAGGATGCCAAAGCCTGACATCTTGGAGATGCCTGTGCAGGATTTCCCACCTGGTGTGCATAGTTCAGGCTGACAGCCCTCCCAGAGCGTTTGCTACTGGCAGGGACAAGGAAGGGAATTCACTCTTCTGAACTGTGGGCAGCTAGTGGGGGTGGAGGAGACTGGCCTTTCATGGTCCAGGGAGTGGAAGGAAGTTCTGAATAGATCCATGGTCAGGGGAGCTGGGCACTGGATCTGCATCAGTGACCTGTTTTGTGAAACAGCACTTGGCAGCTGCCTACTTGTGTTCTCCTCTCCCCTGTGCTGCCCATTGGGACTGTACTTACACTGCCTTCAGGAGCTGCCTCTGCTGTTTCTGGGCAGGTGTTGCTGCAGATCAGTTGTATGCCCTGATCACTTAGAAGAATGTGCCCAGGCTTTGATGCCAATGCTCCCCTGAAAAGTAACAGGTGTTTTTGTCACCCAGTCAGTCACTGTGCAATTCACTGCTGGCAGTGCTGGTGTTGGAAGGAGCACTGCCCACCAGGAATGCAGGCTGGGAACTCCTCTGTGGCAGTGTCTGCTGCTGCCCTGGCACTGGGAATGAACAGTTTGCTAGAGGTACTGATGAAGATGTAATGGGCTTTTTTTGTGTGTCCTTCCTTCCCCAGTTGTTAGACATTTTTCTGCCTTTAAAACTTCTTTGAGAAGAATGCCCTTCCTGAGACTGGAAAGAAGCAAGCCTCCCAAAGCAACTATAACCCCTTCCTACATGCCACAGCAATTCCTGAAGCTGCTGCCACCTTTTGTTCTTGATCCATCTCTGACAGCTTAGGGTGTGCTGAGGAGAACTTGTGCCTTTGGTCTGCCACCACTATGAAATGGGCTCCAGCCCCTCAGGGGAGTGCCAGTTCCCTGCTGCCACACAGCAGCTTCTGTGGTTGGCCTACTGAAAAGCTCTTAGCCTTCAGGAAAAGGGTTTTCAATTAGAACTGTGATTCTCTTTATGGTGCTGCCCCAGAAGAAAGACTTGGTGGTGGGCAATAATTGCCTTAGAATTTGAAAATAGTTCAGTATTCAGGCTGATATGTGTAGAGGGTGCAGCTTCTGCTGCTTAGCATAGCTTTATCTGCTGTCTGATGCCAATTCCTGCATCACTCCACTTGGGAAGCAACTTGGCATTTCACTCTCTTCAACCGTGTGGAGCTCAAACAGGTTTTTTTCTGAGGTGGTTTTTTGTTGTTGGAGTCTCTGTGACAAGTGACAGGAACCTTTATGAGAGTATCCATGTGTCAGCTTTCTCCATGTGATCCAATTGGTACATGGTCTGTTGGTGTTCTATCCACTATGTGGACACTTGCAGCTCTTCTTTGCATTAAGAAGGGTGCTTGGCTGTTGGTGACCAAGGTCTGCAACACATTTTGTAGGTGGTGTCTAGTGATGAAATTAGAGAGAAAATGGGACAGACTCTTCCTCCCCGATGGATGCTAATGTGTGTTAAGGAAAAGTCACTGCCCATTAACTTGTTGGTACAAGAAGTTGTGTTAAATTTTCAGAGTTCTCATTTGAGTTTGAGGATCAGCAGTGCTGGACTGGTTCTAAGGGTTTCTGGCTGTGTGGTCGTTTGGTTTGGGTTGTTTTTTTTTTTTATTTGTGGGGGGTTTTTGTGTTGTTTTGGTTTAGTTTTTCTTTTGAATATCCAATAAGGGATTTATGTTTCTCTGGATTATAGCAAGGAGTATAATGTCAGCTAGGTAAGCTGAAGAGTCATTGGATAAATGCCTTTTCCTTCCTCTCTTAACTTCCATTTCTGACTTGCAAGTTGAGTGAGACAAGGTGCATGTGTCAGTGTCTTGACAGGGCTGCTCTAATCACACTCAAAACATGATTGCCAACTTCTGTGATGGTTTTTAATCATGAAGTGGAGTTTGTAGCTTTGGTTTTCCTTCTCATCCATCATAGACACTTGTCAAAAAAAGGTGGGTTTCTTCTGAGATGCTTGTTTAATCATAGGCTTTCAAGATGTCAGATTTTAGGGGAAATGCAGTGCATTTTGGGTTTTCTTGTGGGGGATGGCTTGGTTTGGGGTTGGAGTATTTGTGGGTTAGGTTTTTTTTGACAGTGGCTTTGGTTTTTTTTTGCTTTGTGGTTTTGTTCTGGTGTAGTTTGGGGTTGCTTTTATAGTTCGTTAGAGCTGACCATGTTGTGGATATTTTTTTCTTCTTCCTTCTGGAGGTAGAAGGGATCATGCACCAATTTCTTACCATTGCAAGGGATTTTAGAAAAACTCTTGAAAAGATTGTAGAATTGTTATCTGGGTACTTCTTGATCATCCTTCCTCTCCAGGTGCATGGAAGTTGCCTTAGTTTGGTGTTGGTCTCCATCATGTGTGAAGCCAGTGTGTGTATTGTGCTATATTACCTGGGACTAATTCCCTCTGGGGAAAGCTGTGGTGCTGACTACCTGGAACTGAGGTGTGCCAAAAAACTATGAGAGAAGTAGCACAGTCCTTGAAGGATTAGGGGTCTGGATTTGTCACCAACCCTCCTTGAAGGGGTTGTAGATTCTCCAAACTTCTTAATAGGAATGAACTCTTCACTGGTCCAGCTCCCAGTTACATTAATTTTTAGTGCACACAAGAGCAAATAACATTAAATGTCATTTGACAGGAATCCATGCATTGAGTATTTGTTGCCCGTGTGTGGCTCACTGTATATGTGCTTTCCCCTTCACTCACTTCTTACCAGTTCGACCTGAACGTGGATGTAACTGCAAGAATTTGTGCTCCTTCCTCTTTGTCCAATTCCTAGCATCTCTTTTTCCAAACTTTGGGATGTTTTGCTGATGGGAAATGGGTCTCAGGTCCTCTTCATGTCTGACTGTAAACAAAGCTTCTAAGGAAGAAGATGGTGAAGAACTGTCATACCTTTGGGTTACAGTGTAAGAAATGGTGCAGCTTCATTATGCTCTGGTCTACATGAGAGAGCACTGTCTGTCTTCTTCCTCTCTTGCTGGGGTTTGCCTTTGCCCCAGGATTACCATTGTTCTGCTTATGTGGCAAAGTTAAAGTTCCTGAGATGGAAATGGCCTAATAAAGTTCTTGCCATACAAATACAGGCAGCTAGAAAAACTTGTGGGGATGCAAGAATCTGAACTGCTGTGTGGTAGAGGTGTGAGGGAAGTTGGATGATCCTGGCAGCAACAGATTCCTTACCAGATTTACATTGGTTTAGAGTTGTCTGATGCACTGCTAGTAGGTGTGGAAGTAATTTGAACAGAGGTGGTGTCACCGTGGAGGAAAACAGCATAGAAAAGTTGCTTGTTCATCTCAGACTGATGGCAGAGTGATCTGCCTGACTTGTGGTGATCATGAGGAGCCAATCTCCTGCAACACAGATGAGGTGAAGACTTGTAGTGGGATAACCATCACACAGTTACTGATGTTTTCTCCTCTGAGATCTTGCTAAATTATTTCTCCCAGTCCTCAAGCTTAGGAATTTGACAAATACCTCTCCATTTCAGAGATGCTTGGAGAGATGATGGGACTTGCTTAGCTCCCTCCTCTTCCTACCAGCACAGCAACACCTAAAATGGTAATCCAGAATGCACTTACTGGCAGAGGATGGCTGTCTTCTGGAAATCACAATGAATATCTTTTTGGAGTCTCATGGCTTTAGCATTTGAACGTTCCAGGTCCCATCATAAACCTCACCCAGATGTTCAGAGGGTCTGAAGCCCCTTCTGTTGGTGCTGCCAGTCTGAGGAGGCTGGTACACTGAAGAATTTAAAGTTGTGTCCAAAACTTGTCCAGGTCTTTCTAGATAAGCATGCAGATTGAGGTTTCCAGTATGGACTCTGAAGCTCAAAATCCTGTTTTTAAAACAGTATCTTGAGAGTGCTTTCTGTCTTTGTTCTGACACTGAGCAGAAAGCAGCTGCTCGTGAGGTTTACCTGGGACAGAATCAGCCATCAGGCTGGCCTTGCAGCTATCTCTGTCCCTCTTGAGATGATTTCTTTCAGTTCCAGGGCCCACCTTTCTGTTGGATATTACATATATGAAATGTAAATTAAACATAATTCGAAATTTGATATATAATGCATTGAAAAAAATGAATATTGCATTTGATGTTTGCATAAAACATTACAGCTAAATCTCTTGAAGCTTCATTTTCCCTGTAGGGAGGCCAGGATCTTAGCTGGAAATCCCCTTCACTAGCATGGAGAAAGCTGGAGTTTCTCTGATGGTCTCCGGGGTGCAGTGGTTGAGAGGGCAGCACTTCATATGCTACTCTAGTGAATAAAAGTTGTGTAGATGGTGACTCCAGCAGGAACTGCCAAGTAAATGTGGGGAGAATGTGTGGGATTATAGGCTTGTGAGGTTTGTTTCTTCCCATTTACTAATTACTTAAAGCTTCTACAATTTACCTACCTTCTCCTTCCTCTTTTGACAAATAAATGCAAATAGTGCTTCTTATTGCCTTCCTGACGATGCCTTCCTAGGGCACATAACCTTAACTTGGCCTTTTGTCACACTGTTCTGAGGTGAGAAGGATCTGAGGCAATGACTAAGGGTTTGGCAGGGAAAACAATGGTAGTTGGGCTTCCTGCCCCTAACCCACCTTTCTTCTGTTGGTTTCGGTCTCCTGCAAGCTTTAGGTGACTTTTGAGGAAGACCTGACTGTTCTTTTCCCCACTGGGGGAACTTGGCTAAGTCTGCCAATGTTTTGTGGTAAAATTTTGTGGTAGAAAATCTAACTTTGCACACAAGTCAGGAAAACATTGCTGCAAGAAATATTTTTTTTTGTCAAGTAAATTTTTAAAATATCAGTTACATAAAGTGCCTGTTTCAAGTTGACAGTTTTCTCTGAATGAAAAACTACCATGTCAGGTTTGGATTGTTTGGTTGTTTTTTTAAAGCTAACTTTTTGTTATGACACTTCAGAATCAGTAGCTTTCTGGACATGTTTGGCAAAAGATTTTTGTATCTAAAATTTGCATCATTTCAGTTTGCAGTGAAAGCAGGTGTCAATCTCTAATCTTAAGTAGCAAAAAGTCCTGTTTGTGGTTTTAAAGCCTCACTCAGATCCAATGAACAGTAATCTCTGTGCCCCCAGTGAGGTTTGGGGTTATTTTTTTAACAAAAGTCTCCTTGGTGAGAAGGGAAATTGTAGTGAGGCTTAATTTATTCCTTAAAACATAACAAATGAAAGAACAAAGAAGGTAACAGGAAAATTCTCATTCCCATCCTCTTCAGTTTTTCTGGTTTGGTTTTTTTTCCCCCTGATTTTTGTCTCAACAATAGAACCCCTTCCTATATGAACAAGAAATTGTGTGGTGCTGTTCCCCGGGCAGATGCTGGGCTGAATTCCCATCCATGAATCCTGTTTTGGTGAGACACAAGTGAAAGTGCAGCCCATGGGTATGGTACCAATGTATTTGTGAGAGCCCAAAACACCTGTAGCACTATGTCCAAAATCATGGCTGTCATGTCTGCAGCTGTCTGCACCTTTTCCACAGGTAGTCTGGGAAGTCTCAAGTATCCTGGAGGGGGCCAGAGAACAGGTTACCTTGAAGCAGGATTATTCGTTCCTCTGCTTGTGCATTAGACTTGTCTGGAAGAAGAGGGAGGATAAAAAGGTAAGGTTGGGATGTGAGCCAAAGGGAAGCCCAGAGCTGGTCCTGTTTTTCTTGTCCTTTCTACAGCTTTGGTTGCTCAAGAGAATGAAAGGTTTATTTTCCTTCTCATGGTGTGGTTGCTGGTAAGTCAACACCATCTTTTGCAAGGGTTCAGTAAATGCTTTACCACTGGCCCTCTCCCCCATTAAACCTAGTCCCCAAACCAGCCTGGCCATAGCTTGGTTGTGTGAAAAGACACAGCATGTGGAATGGGGAGAGAATCCTTTAGTACTATTATAAATAGAAAAAACAACCTCCCTAGCTGTCTTCCAGGGAGAAGTGGTAGTTGTTCCCAGATGTTCACTAGTAGGTCTTGCCTTATCATAACAATGGGCTACTTGGCATCTTTAAGGCTTCTTTACTTGAAAGGTGATGCAAATGTTGATAGAAATGAAGCCAGCAGACTAACTCCTACCTTTGTAGCAGGATTGTTTGAGTATCAGAGTTTGCATCCTTGAGCACAATGGCAGGTGAAGTTGGGGGTTCATGTCCTGGGTGCTTGTTCTTATTCCCCACCCCACATGTGCAGCAGGTCTTGGGGCTGTCAGCACCTCTTCCAATGGCACCATAACGCCTCCCAAGATACAAGCAGCGTCTCCATGCTCTTTTGATGCCATGTTACTCAACAAGCCCTGTGTGCCCAGACTACGTGGGACATGCCATGCCAGCATAGGTCTGTCCTGTGGCTCAAACAGGGGCCACAGTGTCCTGAAGCTGTTTGGCAAGGCTCTGCATGCACTGCCTGGAATGTGCCCCTATTTCCACCCAGGAAATCCTGGAGAGAAATATGGGTGTCATTGCTTTCTGGAAGCAAATGATGGCATTTAAGATAGCTCTGTGGGTGCTGCTATAGGTCCTGATACCTGATGTGACATGATAATGTAGGACAGAAAGGAGGAAAACCCCAAAGTGGTGTTGGCTTGTTGGTTTTGGTTTCTTGGTTTGCTTGTGGGGCTTGTTTTGTTTTGTGTTTTGTTTTTCTGTTTTGTGGTTGGTTTGGTTTTTTTCTTCAGAGGTACTAGATCCTTTGTATTAAAGACAAATTCATGTTTTCCTCTTGACTGGCCATCTTTACACACTTGTCACTGCATTTTACAAGTCTGAGATTGTGTAGAAGTGGGAGGATAGGGTGAGTTCTGAACAACAAAAAAAACCACCTGCAAATCTCAGCCTATATTCAAGTGCAATGAATTGTAAATGCTTCCCATTATCTAATGACATAGATGCCTTGTTTCTGATAATGGGCTGTCTTCACTCTCAGCTTTTAAAAGAAGCCTGAACAAAAAAATCTGACTCTTTGTGTTTAAAACCCGTGAGTCTGCACATGCTCAACCTGTAGGTGAAGCTGGAACTACTCGGGCTTGGCTTCATGCATTTCACCAAAACCATCAATTCAGAAGCTTGTCACCCAGGAACTCCTGTTTGAAATTTACACATCTGGGCAGGGCAGGGGTGTGTGGAAATAAGGATTATATCAAAAAAGCCTGTCAATGTGGTGTCCATTTTTCTCCATTGAAAACTCGGGTGCAGTAATTAGCTCTTGTGAAAATATTTCCCGAAGAAGAAAAAAGTTAAAAAAACACAACCACCACCAAAAAGCAAACAGAGTAGTTGACTGACAGTTTAAACTTTCAAACCGGCCTCCCCAACTTGCTGAAGAGCTGATGTTCCTCATAGCTTCTGTAGTAGAGGGGGAGCAGGTCCCTTGGCAGGTCGGCGCGGCAGGGCAGGCTGCGGGGCGGCTGGCAGGGCAGGGCGGGCACGGGGGGGGTGCCAGGCTGCAACACCAGCTGCGGCAAGACCTGCGCTTCGGGGTGCCAGCTCTGCAGGGGCGGCTTCGGCGGGTTTTCGGGGTTCCTGATAAAGGCAAGAGGGAGAGGGGCGCGTAAGAGACGGGCTGCAGTGCCGACAGGAGCCCTCAGCCCACCCAGGCGATGCTAACGCAGGGCGGAGGGGGAGCATAAGAGTGCGGAGGGTGAGGAGTGCGTAAGAGAGTGAGGCAGGGATGGAACGCCCATACCCATGAACTTTTACATTTGGCTTCTCCTGCCTCCAGGTAGTATGGGAATGGCTCTTGGCCCTGCGGGGGGAGGGAGGACGGTGCCAGCGCGGGGGCTGAGTGGTACCTTTGGAAAGCCAGGTTACTGCATCCTGCGAACGCCCCCGGGAACACGGAGCTGGAGAGGGCCGAGAGGTGGTAATCGCGTCGGTGGTAGTGTTTCAGTCTCCCAAAAGCGTTCCTCCTCCTCTCGGGGGTGGAGGGATCCCCTTTCCATCCTCCTCTGGTTTTCCTCCTGTGCTGCTGTCTGCAAAGGGGAGATAGATAGATAGATAGATAGATAGATAGATAGATAGATAGATAGATAGATAGATAGATATTCCTGCAGATGCTTCATTTGCACTTTGTGGTCTGGCTGTTTTTCATTTACCCTATTCCCCCAGTCAGGTTGGACATGTTTATACCCTAAACCAAGGTTGATACCTAATGGGTTTGACCCCCTCATTCCACTCACAGGGGAAAGCAACCAAAGCTGTTTCACCCTGCAGAAAAGGGGTTCTGCTGAAGCTGGACCAGCAAGGCACAGGCTGGGCAGGAAAGATCAGGCCAGTAGAGAGAGGTAGGGATGATGCCTGTTCAAAGCATGAGGTCTTCTCTCTCAGGCCTTTGGGTTGCTTGTTTTTTACTCCTTCTACTCGTGGATTGCTCATAACAAGGAATTAGTCTTTTGGTTAAAGTTGCATCACTGGTAGGATCCTGTGTGGTCTCTGTCATCTGCCATTTCTTGTTCAGGATGCTGTCACTGCCAAAATCTAGTGGTCTTGATGGACCATGGGCTATGAAAACAGAGAAGTGCTGCTGCAGAGATGCTGCTTTCTGAGTGTGGTCCTTACTAGTGATACTTCTACTCTCATAGCCCTGCTCCCCACTGCAGCTTCCATCTCGGGCCTTTTCAGAGCAGGATGCTCCTCCTTTCCTCCCCCTCTCTGTGCTGTGCACACTCAGTTGCACTGAACACCTCAGAAAAGGGATATTCCTCCTCTGTGATGCCTGTTCACTCCTTCCTCCCTCACGGAGAACTCCTTGTAACATCACAGGAGCCCTCTCTGCAGTCACTGCCGGGCTGCCTTGCAAAGCCCCGTCTTCCTCAGGGCTTTAGAGCAGAGCTTTATCTCTTTTATAGACGATCGTGTCAAGCTGCGGGTGTTTTCCAATGTGTGAGGGGGTGGGTCACAAAGTACCTTGTTCCGAGTGGGTGCAACACACGCAGCTGCGCATCTCAGCAGATGGCAGCAGCGACTTTCTCCTTCAGTTTCAGCAACCTTGGCTGCTCCTCATCCTGTCCGCTCTCCCCTTAAAACCACCTCACCGTTCCCCACGCCCTACTCACCCCCCTCGCCTCCTCCTCGTCCGGTCCCTCCAGCAGCAGACGGCGAAGGAGACGGAAAGCGCCAGGATAACGGCTCCGCTGAGCAGCGAGGCGGCAACGGCAGCGCGGGAGCCGGGGCCCGGGGGCTGCGGGGCGGCTGCGGGGCAGAGCGGGGCGGTCGTCAGCGGAGCGCACCCTCACACCCCCCCCTGCCCCTGACGCGTAACCTCAAGTTATGTTTCAAAGTGTAGTTGTTATTAATAATTATATTTTCCAGGGATGAGGAATCTACAACCTCTCTGAGCAATCTGTTCCACTATTTCACTACCCTCATCACAAAAATTAGACACTTCAAAATTTTCTTGCATGGATGTACAGTCCATCCAAGTGTGAAATCCCTACTCTCCATAATACTGATCTCTGGAAAGAGCAGACTAATTACATCTTGATCAAACCATAAAGGAAATCTAAATGATGTTTGCATTACAGATGTCTAAACTCAGGGAAAAATCTCCCATCCCAAGGGCAAAATAATATAATTTGCTAACATCTGTGTAAATTGTATGTTTAGCCTTTCAAAGTATTAAAATCCACAGATTCAAAACACCCAACCTCATGGCAATTGCAAAGCAAGCAAGCTAAGTCTTCTAAAGTAGATATTTGCTTTTTGTTTCAAAATAACAAGTGCATGGCTTTTTTTTGGTTTGGTGTTTTGTTGTTTGTGGTGTTTTTTTGGTTTGTTTTGGGGGTTTGTTTGTTTGTGGTTGTTGTTGGTTGGTTGTGTTTTTGTTTTGTTTTGTTTTCTTTAAAACTGTCTTAAAACCTCTTTTCTGTGACCCCAAGTTGTGATTTAAAGTGAGGAGGAGTTGGTTTTGTTCACCCACATTTTTTCTGCATTAAGCAGAGCACAAACTGCAGCCTTCATTTAGGGCTGAGAAGACAAGGTTTGCTAGAAGACCTTGAATATTTTTACTACAGGAGTACCTGTAACCCGTTCTTCAACACAGTTCTTTGCTTTTGTTTTGCTGTGTTTACTTTTATGAAAGAAGACACACACTGGCTGTGTATTCCCATGTTTTACACTGCTGAATTGAGGTGAATTGTTTTATTTCTGCTTTGAAATTTGGTTCTTTGGATCTTTGGTTCTCAGTGTCCAGCACAAGCAATACAATTCCCATGTAAGTTAGATAGCATTTACAGCTTCTGTGGCTTTGCTTGCCTTTGCAAAAGCAGATCACTTTCTAGAGGGCAATTTTTCTGAAATGATCTAATATATGCACACAAGATGCAGTGTGTGAGAGAAAGCTCTTACAACAATACTTTTTGTTCCTTTGACATAAGCCATTACTTCTCAATGACTTCATATCACAAAAAAAAAAAGAAAAAGTGAAGGGCATTTGCAACTGGCATGTGCTCTGCATGGACTTTACAAAGTTCAGCTTTCCTCCTGCTTGAATGCTTGTGGCTGTGCCCCGGAGTCCTTGTGCCTGGCACATGGAGTTGGGCACCAGGTTTTGACCCAACTTGGTGGCTTCTGTACCATTCACTGAGGTGGCTTTTTTAGCTGCTGAGACAATGTTAAGTGAATTTGCCCTTTGGTAAACCCCTGCCTTATGCAGCTCATGAAATGCTGCTGCCAGGGCCCTGCTGAGGTCTGGGTCAAGCTGGACCTGCTGCTCCCTTTTGGGCCAGAGTGAAGAAACCCCTGTGCAAGGGCTGGTGGCTGAGTTAGCAATTGGGAGGGGATTTCCTACACCCAGTTGAGAGTCTGTAAATGTGCACAGGGGCTGGGTTGCGCCAGTGGGCTCCTTACCCTGGCAGTGAGGCGGGGGGTGGCTCCAGGATGAAGTGCTTTCCTGGCGAAGGCAGGAGAGCCTCTCACTGCCCACCAGCTGGTATCCCTCCTGGCACCAGTACACCAGGACGGAACCCAAGGAGACTCCTGAGCCTCTGTCCACGTAGTAGTATCCGTAGCGCGGTGCGGGGAGAGCCGTGCATGGTGCTGGGGGAGAAGGGGAGACATTAAGTGTAGTTAGTGACACCAGCCCTGGATGGTGGTGCTTTTGAAAAGGCTGCCTGGCTCCTCTGTCATTCCTGTGCGTCCTGCTAGTCTCTTTATTTTTAGTTTTTAAATTTTTTTTTTGTGTGTGTAACCCTAAAGGAGAGATGTAAGAAAGTCTAGTGGGTTTATCTGGAATAAGTCTTCTAGTTGCAAACTCTGCAAGTGAGCAGACTGACCACCTGAAGTGGGGTTTGGAAGGTGCAGGATGGGGACAGTGTGCAGAGAACAACCCTGAGGAAGGAAAGGAAGAGGACAGGTGTTTGTATTTAATACCCCAATATTCTGGAAGAATATTGTTGACTGGAACTCAAAGCAATACTACTCTGTGCTATAGGGAGATAATTTTTTTTACTTTTTTTTTTTTTTTTAATTTAATACCTACAACTATTCAGAATTATTCAGTTATCCTGCTTAGATCATCCTTTCTGCATTGCACCCTTTTCATCTTTAGTGCTGTCCTTGTCCCAGCTTGCTAGGACCTCACAAGAGCCAGGAGTGAGGCAGGCTCCAAAAGGGATGCTGGTCTCACTGTGTGCTTGCAATAGAAAACCTTGGCTATACTAACATCAGGCCATGAAAATGTGAATGAGTAGATTCTTATGCAACAGGTATCACAGGTACCAATATGCTGAATTAAAGGAAAATACTGTGATCAAACCTAGTTAAGCCAAGCTTAAAACCTGCAGGCAAAAATGTGCTTTATTTAACTTGGGGGGAACTTTTGATGGAAATTCTGAATGCAGTAGTAAAGCTCATGCAAGGGAGTTGTTTGGTTTGCCTCTGCATTTGCTGAGATGACATAGACACCTCCTCTAGAGGGCCTGACAAAAAACAAATTAGGCTAAGATTAGACTTTCTCTAGGACTGTCAACAGGTAGTAGAGATGTTTATATGAATAAATTCAGTAGTGCCAGGGAGGCTGCCTGGGCTGGATCTGTTGTACAGTTTAACTGTCTGGCATGGGCTAGCACCTTCTCCACCAATCCCTCTCCATGATTTGGAGATACGGTGGTTCAGGGACTGTTTCCAACAGGCCTTTTAGAAACGCCATATAGTTCATAAAGGTTTGAGAAGGTGAAGGGTTCAGTAGTATGGCACAAGCTGCTCTGGGCTGCTGTCTGCTCATGGAGATGGGCAGGCTGCCTGCATCAAGTGGGCAGTCAGCCCACAGCAGCCCCAATGCCATGTCCCACTTGCTGGGAGGACAGCATGTCCTCTGATCTAGGAAATGGACTAAAAAACCATAATCACCTTCAGCATTTAGAGATTATATATGGGTTTTTTTAAAAATATCCATTCTCATTTCTTCCCACAGGTTCCAGCTCACCCCTTAGGGACAGGGATGTATTCAGTGCACCCTTGCCCTGGGCAGGGAGCTGGTGCATCATGATACGCTAACAGTTAACAATGATGTGACAAATCTCTCCCAGATAACAGGAGCTGATGTGGCTGTGAGGACCACAAAGAGCCCTACAGCCTGTCTGCATGCCTTAGGCATACCTCTGCACTCGCCAGAAGCACCGTTACACTACCATCAACACGTCCCATGCGCCTCCAAGGAGGGGCCGCAAGCAATCCCCCCAGAGGAAGATGTGAGCGATCACTCACTCGGGTACCTGAGACGTTGCTGTGCGTGTAGGTCCCATTGGCAATGTCCCCGGGCAGCCACTTTCTGACGTGTCCTGCCCCGGGCGAGGCGTTCCCGGGCCCAGCAGCATCACTCACGGTAAAGTTCAGGCAGCTCCAGGGCAGCAGGCAGAAGGCGATGCATTTCCCGAGCCTTTGTGCCATCATGGCTCGGAGAAGAGCAGCATCGCTGGGTGCCCCGCGGTCCCGAGTGCCTGCGGTTTCCCTGTGCTGCTGAGCAGGAGTCAGCTGGGCTCTTAGGGCATTAAGCCTTGAGCAGCAAAGCTAGCAGCG
>VYZU01061750.1:1115-13509 GCA_013401355.1 Ceyx cyanopectus | reverse complement strand
TTTTTGCAAGCAATTAAGTCTTAAGTGTAAAAGCATGAAAAGGGAATGGGTCTGGAGAGCAAACCCGCATGCTAATGCATACCAATATGCAAAAACTATGCAGAACTTTTTTATCAGAGGATCTTTACAGCAATTGGTATTTGTTGTCCTTCTTTACAGATCCTGTGTTCTGCTAAAGGTCACTCAGCAAGCTGAAACATGAGCAGAAGAGAGGTGTTCTGTCTCCTGTGTCTGTATCCCATCCACCACAAGGCATCACGGCCCTGTTAAGATGAACAGCTCTGAAGAGAGGCTTTTGTCTGATTAATCTTTTGTCCTGTCAGGTTCACAACACCCTTTGCAAAATTGGAGTTCAAGGTCCTCTGATGTTTACCTTACATATCACCACCTATTTCTCTGAGGTTTTTATAACTCAGGCATGAAAAATTTGCTCCAGGGTGAAAGTTGGCATGAAAGTGTCTCCAGCCAGAAGTACTGCATTTTTTTTTTATTTTATTTTTTTATTTTGTCTTTTTTTCAAACTCACTTCAGGGGGAAAAAAAAAAAAAAGGTTAAAATATTTCCAATATTTTCCAGCTTGCAGAGCTGGAAACAGCAACAAGATCATTTACTTGAACCAGCCTCCCAGACATCACTATAATAAGAATGAGATCATGCTTTAACTGAAAAGTAATCCAAAGCACTGTTACCCACTCAGTCGTATTTTCCACCAGAGTTCAGTGGGACCTGAAGGGGTTTTGTGGTATTTTGGAGTTTTTTTGAAGCAGTCCACTGTAATAAAACATTAATAACAGGAATTTTGTGAGAGCTTAAAGTCACTGGAATTTCTAACTTATGATGCTTTGGCTGAAATTCAGATAAGAGGATAATTATTTCACATCTCTTAAATTATCACTCAAGTTCATCTGTGAGTGTTGGGTCTCAACCTAGCATTAGGGAGGGTACCAACATTTGCCCTTGTTCCATTTGTTTCAACAACCAGGCATCCTTGAGAAAGCTGCTCAGCACATCCATGGGCAATATTCTTTGCCCAAGGTTGAGATGGAAATGAGTTTTATTCTGACTTAATTTTCATGTTTCTGTCTGGGCTGCTGCCCAGGCTGCCTCAAATTCACCACCATCATTAAGGTTTTCAGATGGCCTTTCCATACCCCATACACCACCTTTCTTGCAGACATGGTGTGAATGATAAGAGACAGGCTTCAGTGGTTCCAAAGAGAAAAAGCTACTAAATATGGAAAATATCTTATACACTGATGCATTATACCACAGATTAAACATGCCTTATATGATTACTTACTCCACCATGAAAAGTGAAATAGGTACTAAGAGAAGAAAAACATTATTTCTGTACAAAGAGATTAAAATCTGACCAAACTCACATGTAGGACATGACTATCTTTCAGTCTAGGTCTCAATTATGCAAGCATGAACTATATTTCCACACCATTTATGCACAAAAAATAAGAGTTTTCAATGTAATAAATGTGTCTTCTAAAATGAACTTCTAAAAATCAGAATTTCATACCAGCGAAGCCTGGCTTCAGTAATAATAATTTTGGAAGGAATTTTGGGTAAGGTAAGGGAATATGAATATATAGGACCCTGGGAAAAAAAAAAAAGGGCTATGTTTCCTCATTTCTAAGCTGTTTACCTTGTCTTATGTTGTCCAGTCTCACTGCTGTACTGACTTAAGATTCTCAAGGCATAAAGACCTCTAGAAAGTTTATTTATTCTACAAAATCCTCTTAGCCTGTCTCAAATGCAGTATATGATTTGGCACCACTGTATAATGATGTCAAAGCTGTCTTTCCTCATAAAAATATATTTGTCTTCAACAAGATATAGGCAATAATTACTCTTAATTTTAGTGTTTCTCAATAAGACTATAAAGATTTTCCATTCTTTTTCTTCAAACTACCTTTTGAAAGATCTTGTGGTGACAGGCTACACCAAAGTGCCTACAGGGACAGTCAAATTTTCTACCTTTTCTTTGCCTTGAAGATTGCTGCTTTTCCTCATCTCATCTTCCTTCAAATACCAGGGGACTTATCCACCTTTACCTTGTCACACATTGCTTCTCAGGACCAGCTTTTGCCAAGTTAATGACTATTTAGTTAATTCTGGATGAGGTACAGAGAGGGGTCTGAAAGAGGAGAAAAATAGTTGATTATGAATAAAAAAGCTTAAGTTGTTTAGTTATTACTTTATAACCAGTTTTAGAGTTACAACATAATTTCCAGCTGTTGAAAGTTACTAGGCAGGGAGAATATGGAGCCCTTCAAGAGAGGAGAAATGTGAATTTGTAGGGAGATAGTAGAAGAGATTCTAATCCTTTTCTGAAGCCAGTAAAGTTATTACATTGCTAATTGGGGACAGATTCAGGGTAGCCAATGCGTGTTTTGATACCAGCTTAGGTGAAATGAAAATTCACCTAGGCCCTTGCTCTTTTCAGTAGGGAGATTTGTAGCTATTCCTGCTTTTACAGATTAGGAAAACAAAGCTTTTTAATATGTATATTTATAGTACTCAACATCAAGAAGAAAAAAAAAAAAAAAAAGCTTTGAGATGCTGATAGCTTTGCAGAGTAAGAGCTTACAGGCTTCTTTATATTTTTCCTGCCTAATAACTTTGGATTACTTCCTGTTTACTGTCAGTGCAGCTAATGCGTGTGTCAGCTTGGTGCAGCACTGACATGATATATGCATTAGACCACACATTGATAGCAAAGAGAAAGTTACTTGATTCTGACAGGACAAGAAAATTACCCACAAGCAGTAAAATATAGGGTTGCCATGTGACTGCTTTAAAACTGTGTATCACATGATGATAACAGAAGAATTAGAGGAGTGTGAGAGATGCTGGAACTGCAAAGCCAGTTATCTGGTCCCTTTGCCTGTATGTGCCCTGCATTAATACACACACCTGCTTTAATTTCCCTTGCATCCTCATGGATTCCACCACAGTCAGCCCAGTTGCTCCACACCCTGTGCTTTGCCTTCTTGCCTTTGCATCAAAGTGACTGCACGTTTGACACAATTCCTTCTGTTTGTAATGACTTTGTTGTTCACCTACCTGCCTCCCTCCTCCCCCCTCCACACCTTCTGGTCATATTGCCTGCACTGCTCTAAATAAACGTGCCAGGCTGGGAGACATAAGGAGGGCCAGGGGAAAAAGAAACAGGGCAACAGGCAACTTGCCATCAATTCTAATAGTTTAGCGTCCTCTGCAGAAAATGCAGGCTTGCAATGAATTAAGACTGCAATTCCTTGCAGTCTTGTTGATATTTTAATTACAAATCTGAAGCATCCCATTCACCAATTTGGTGAAATTAAGGAAGAAGAAAATGTGTTATCCACAGATAAAACAATACACTCGAGGTGGCTGAGATCATGTCCATGTGTTTCCTAAGCAAATTCTGGGAATTTATTCAGTTAATGTGAGCTGCTGAAAGGTAAGTCATTGGTTAAAAGTCCTATACATGTATTTTTGCCTTTGCTGTGATTTGCATAAATGCCGACTGTGCTACCTGAAAGTGTTCCTGTCCTGATTTATGAGAATGTTTGTATTGCTCATATCATAAATCTTCTCCTCTAGGACACTTCTGTTCTGGTATTTATTGACCAAAGACAATTTGTGTTAAGAATGTTTTGAGATCTTGCCAGATATGCACTAGGGGATATTTGAGAAAACATTCAGTACTCAAGTGAATGAATGTAGGCAAATGTATGATCTCACTACCCAGATAAACATTTTGCCATAATATTTTAGTACCCTATTTTATTAAGAGAAACCTATGTCTCCATATGCATCTATTTACCATAAAGTCAATTCATTTAGGTCAAATCAAAATAAGTGCTGTAAGAAGATAATTTAGGCAGCAGTCTCAGGCTGGTGATTGAGTCTCACTGAACAAATCATCAGGGTCAGATCTTCTTTTGCTAAATCTAGCTTGAGCCTGAGTACCACCCCATATTGAAACAAAATGACCAGACCTGCCCTCTGTACTTCTTATTTCTATACCCCTTATTTCTAAATTTCTAAGAATTTTGCTTCAAAGACAGGATTATTTTTTACTAATTACTATTATCAAGTCTGAAAGTAACTAGAAAGGTTTAATTGAAACGAACACTTTGCACTACTGGGAGCTGCACATCCTCACCATTTAGAGAGGTAGTCACCAAAATAAAAAGGCTGTAAGACCAGTGGGATAAATATCTTCAGCAGAAAACGAGGCACAAGGAGATGAAGGGCTGTCTGTGAAAGGAAAAATCATCTCTGCAAGTATCTGGTGTATTTCTTGGTGCCTGTCCCATGACATAGCCTTCATAAGATGCCCCCACTTGGGACTGCAGCATTAGGAGCACAGATCCACCCTCTGCAGGGTTTTCTGTGGCTCAACTGGCACCAAAATCAATCTTTCAGTGGGTTTAGGTACTCTTCCTTCAGAGGGCACAGGAAGAGGATAGGGACTCCCAACACTGTTTTCTCTCCCCACCTGCCCATCCTTATGCAAGGCAGAGGCACAGCACCTACACTGAAGCTGGGAGATGCTATTTGGAGGAGTTCTGCCCAGCAGCTGATACTGGCTAGGAAGCCATTGTAGGAGCTCTCAATCCCTCCTGCCAAATCTGCTTCACTTTGCAAGAAACGTTTCGAGATTCATTTGGCCAAAGAGAGAAAGCAAGACCAAGCATGAATCTTTATCCTGCTGGTTAGGGCACTCACCTGGAAGGGAGGGGACCTAGGCTCCAGTCTCTTGTTTCAATGAGTGTTTATGTGGTTTATGTTAAACAGCCATTGGATAAAATACTTAAATAGTCATTAGAGCAGGGATGGCAGCCTCAGTCTGCCCCCCTCCCCTTCCAGGTGAGGGCCCCAAACCAGAGTCAAGCTCGGTCTTGCTATCTCCCTATCTGTCTCTAATGAATCTGTAATTATCTGATGCAAAGCGGATCAGCTTCCACAGCAAAGATGAGGAGAGCACCCCTCCCTCTCTGCCTTTCCCCTGTTTTTGGAGAGGTGGGTTCAAAGGCTCTCGGGCAGACCAGGAAACTCAGCTGAGGTCTCCCAGTCCCAAGCTGCGGGTTGGCAACAAGAGCAGTGGCTCTGCTCCTTGGGTTGCTTGTGCACCCTCCGAGATCATCAAGCAGTCTGGAGAGCCCCTAAGGGGACCACACACAAAATAATACCTCATCTGTAGATCCCTAGCCAGCCAGCATGAATTAGGTGCTGAGCTACTTAGGACTAAGACACTTGGTGGCATGCCCAGAAGCAGAGTTGGAGGCACTGGGGGATCTCCCTGTCTGGACGTGAGAGACACTGGGGAGGTGGCAGGTGAGCAGAGGCTGGAAGGGGGCTATTCTGGGACTCAGGGGCCCCCATCCTTGTTTAAATCTAGCCCTGGCTCCCCTGCCAAAGACCACACGGGAAGCCTGGGGAGGAGAGACACCTGAACAGCAATCTCCTGAGGCACAGCCCTGGTTGTGACAGCCAGGCACCTCTTTGCTCTTAAGCACTCCTATGCAATTTCTCAAGGAAGAAAAAAAAATCTGTAGCGAGGGTGGACAAGGCAGACTGTTCATCACCCAGAAAGATCACAGCTAACAGCCACTGCCATTTCCAGTGGATATGTGTAATTAGCAAGCCATTCAGTAGACAGTTCTGAATGAAAAGCACAAATAAAGCCGGTGAGTTCCTAGTGGAATGATTTAGTTATCTTTCCAGAGTAAAACAATGTGTCTGTGTGTAACCTTTTAACTTTTTTCTCTTTCCTCCTCTCACTCTTATACTGGATAATTATTTATTTTGTAGCTTAATTAGCTAATTATGCATGTGTTATGGTGTTTTTAAACAGGAAGTCACTTTGTTTAGTTGTTGGTGGCATGTGGCTTTTGTTCAGCCTCTGTGATGTCGGTTTATAACATAATCATCTTTACTTGCAGTGGTCTGAGGTGATGAAGTCTGTTCCCAGTGCTAATATTTTAATTATCAGAGTAAAGTTTCTAAAAAGGGCAGTGACTGACAGGGAACAGCTTCACTTGGGTAGAACGTAACCAGTAAATTCACACAAGCCCCCAGCTGCCTGTCTGTGAGGCACAGTTGTGCTGTTTCCCTTTAGAAGAAAATGTTTTGAGGCTTTTCAGAGATTGTACTAAAAGGCAGTAACAAGAATTCACCAAATCCACCCAGGATTTTCTTTTCTATCTATCACTGAGTTTTCAGAAACATAAAGGGACTCGAACAGGTTCCCCATCCCATCAGATCAGCAATAAAGGAGTCTAGGTAGAACTGGTGTTTAGGAAGCAAATGCAAATGGAATATATTGCAGTGATCAGGTGATCTTACTGCCTGCTACAGCTTCACATGACAGCACAAGTTCCACTCGCCTGCTCACAAGCACCAGCTCCCCGTATATGGAGGCCAAGTGCATAAGGTCAGTGCAAGAGTTAGCAGCTCCATTTCTTATCAAATGCCCAGCCATGAGAACAGCTACAGCAAGGTGGTTCTCCTCCATAGCTGTCCAATCTCTGATTCAAATCTATCCAGCATGGTGCCCCGTGTCAGCTCCAAACCCTGACAAAAGTTTTTTCATTTGCATTCTGTTGTCAGACATAATGTATGCGACCATGGACCTGCAGCAACATTTATTCCCCCTTCTACTGAAAAGATGAGTAAGGCTTTTAGGCTTATTTCCCTAGTGGTAAACTCTAGCTATCTCAGTTAGGAAACTGGTCTCCCTCAATTCCTTATCTAGTCAGCTGAGCTGCTCAAGAGGACTATTCAGAGCATGTGAATTAGTTTCTCCTGAGAATTACCATTTAAAGAGCCTCTCTCGTGCAGGAACATTACAGCTACTAGCTTATGATACCCATAACAGTGCTTTAAACCCCTTTTCATATTCACAGATTAATACTCTACACATTTCTGTAGCTTCATATATTAAGAAAGAAACTTTCCTATGAAACTATTAATTTGTCCACCAGAAACTATACCTGTTACTTGATGAATGCAGATGGAAAAAAAGTATAGCCTTTGAATAAGTCCCTTAGAAACCATAACTTGTACAACAGTTCCTACATGATCGGCTTTGAGACTGAAATGTTGCTCTATGTTTTTAAGCTCACTGACAGCTTTATGATTTAAAGGCATTTTTTCTGCCTCTTTCCCACCCTCCCATTCACATATTCTTCACGGTGGTGCCTGTGCAACAACGCTCAGTAATAACCCCTTTCCCTAAGGGATCAAGGAAGGAAATTTGACAAGTCACTGCCACTCCCCCCTTCTTTTATTTATTTTTTTTTTAATTTTGATTTTGGTTTTGGTTGGTGGTGGGGGTTTTTGTTTTTTTTTTGTGTGTGTTTTGTTTTGTTTTGGGTTTTTTTTTATTTGTTTGGTTGGTTTGGATGGTCCCTGAAATGGTCTGGAATGCAAATGGAAGATATTTGGCAGGTTGACATTTGTCTGCAAAGCCAGGCACCGAGCCAAAAACATGGAGCAAGCTGGAGTGGGTTTACATAAAGTGGGAGCAGTGGTGCCAGAGCACTCCAATACATTTTCCCCTGAGACTCATAGGCAGCCCACTCAATACTTCATTAAGGGTGAAATCCAGCACTAGTTGAAGAGCCTTAGGAAAGGGTTTGTGCACCAATTAAGTTTTTGAGGCCTCTGCACTGGTCTGAATTCCACCCAAAATCAGAGTTGTTAGCAGAGGAAAAGATGCTATTACACAGATTACAGTCTGTTTTTGTGAGGAAAAGAGACTGTTGGCATATGGTTGGAAGCAGCACAATCCTTCTACACAATCTATCATAGTTGCATCCTTGCAGCATGTTTGGTGCAAAAAAAACTTTTGTCTGTCCATGAAGAACCCTTAGAGTGTGAAAGAGTCCAGGCAAGCAAGAGAGCAGGATCTCTCCAGAATGGACTCTAGAATCTGACCCTTCTTACAATGGTAATACCTGGGATGTAACAGGTGGGGTACACAGGGTTAATTTTGGTGAGGTGGCTCAGAACAGCATCCTGGAGACTATTTGTCTGCTATAGGTATTAACTTTTTTGAATCTCTGTATAAATGCAGGATGCCCACAGGGATGGTGGAAATGACACAACATTTACTAAGCACAACAAGTGTCTGCTATCCCATCAATAGGCTGGAACAGAGTTTTTGTTAGAGAAGTGCACCTAAATTATTCTCATATTTAAATCTACAAGGCAGGCAGGCATTTAGGAGCTCTCTACTGCAGTAGGAAGTTAGTCTTAGATGGAGGATATCTTTCTATTAACAAGGTCAACACCATTATTTTGTATGAGTTGCATGAACACTCATTTGTTTGCATGCAGTGAGGGGAACGCTGCATATTTTAATTTCTAAACAATGGGGTGGCACAATGTCAAAGAGACACAGAGGGACAGGGGGAGCATGGGGAATGCTTATAATACCCCAGAGCCTTTTCACAGCAAACCAGTGATAATACAAGCTAATGGTTTCTGTAATATGAACCAGGATAAGGTCAGTATAAGACTGATTTTTAGCTTCCATCAGAGGACATCTGCTCCATAAATAAATCTCTTTACATAGTGCATTAGATTGAAATGTAGGGTTGAGTACTGAATGGAGGAAATATATTTTTCAATTAAAAACCTCTTCACGCCACACAGACATAGCAGAGAATTTAAGTGCAGGGATAGGGACTTACCAAACAATTTGTGAGATCAACCCATCAATTGAATATTAGTCCCTTGAGGCACATGCTTAACTCCCATTAGTGGCACTGGGAGCAACAAGACTGCACCAATAGAGACAACTGACCTGACAGTCTTTACACAAATACAGACGCTTTCCATTTAAATTAAGGTGCTTTTAAGAATGTGGGGTTAACAAAAATACAGTCTACACACTGGAAGTGAATCAAATGTTTACATTATATAATTGCTTTTGCTTGCTTTGACAAGGAAAATTAGGTCTGTAAAATGCCAGTTCTAAAATGCATACTCGAATATACTTGATGAGCATAAGATCCCTGCACACCTAAGGCTAGATTGATAAAAAAACTCACGTATGCAATGGAGCTCTTTTTTTTTTCTTCTTCTTGCAGTTGCTGTCAGGAGCCTGTGAGTTGAGGTGGTAACTCTGTAATTTGCAAAAGTGTCAAATGAAAGCAAATATGCTTTAACAAGTGGGCAGGGTGCATCCAACAAGAGATTGATTGGAGAAGATAATAGAGGAGGTCTTGCTCCAGGTCAGCAGTTGCATGGTCCTCAATCAGGACTTTGGATTTCAAGGTCAGAAAGGGTTATTGTGATCAGCTAAAATATATTGCACACTTAGGTCCTTCCCAAGTTAAATAAAAGTCTTTCTTCTTTGGAGAATTCACTGCAGCACATCATAATTACTCTCCCTATCCAAACAACAAACAAATAAATACTCCCTTAAAAAGTGGACCATTGAAAGTTTTATCTGAATTTGTCTGTTTTTAAGCATTGTGCTTTATATATAACTTGGCCTGTAACACTGCAGAACTCTCTGTTATGAGAACTGAAAGGGATTTTTTTTTCACTATTCTCTAGTCAACAGCAGAGGGAGAGAGAGGACACTCATTTGGAAGGTGGGACATCCAAGTTCACAACCCAAATTTGCCTAAACTGCAGTGAAGGGATTCCAATCAGTGGGTCACACTCTCATTTGGAGCAGATGGGAAGATTTTCTACATGGATGGAAAGGGAAGTTTGCCTAGAACTCCTGTGAAAGCATAGGTTAAATGGACAGTGGTAAAATTGCACTCTCCATCACACGGGGTTTTATAAACAACTAAAACTGAGGAGAGGAAGTGGAGTCATGAGATCTTTAATAGTTTCAGTCCTCCCAAGGCTATGCTTCACAGCGAGGCAGTGGCTTGTTTTCTAGGGCTGCCTACAAACACTGAGACAAATGGTGCAAATTGCAAACAATGAGTGGGAGAAGTGTATGCACAACCTACTGTATTTTCTTCACAGGTTTTGTGTGCGCCTATTTCCTCCGTGATGTTTTGTGAAAGCTCTCTCCAAGGTGCCACAACCTGAATATTATTTGTAGCTTTATTTGTAATGTATTTCCTCAGAAAGTAACAAAACGGGGAGAAAATGACAACAAAATCTAACAGGTCCCAAAACATCAGGAAACTCTGCTATTGCTGTGAATCAGAATGCAGGCTGGGACAGAGGTCCTTCAGCTTTGGGGGGGCTCACAGAGACTCTCTGGCTCTCTGTGACACCCATGAAAACCCTTTGCCCTCGGTGAGCTCACAGAAATAAGCATGGAGAGATGCAACCCTTGGAGGGCTTATTTAAGCAGATGGCTTAATTTTGGGGGTGTACTGTTTGCCTAGCACATTATAACTCTACTAAAAGAGATTTGTTGCTTTTCTTATCAAGTTATGACCTGTCTTTTCAAATGTGGGTGCTTACGGTTAGCAATTAAATAAGTGTCCTGATTTCCAAAGCCACAGAATGAATAAGGATGCTCCTAACTGGCTTTGGGTTATTTTTTCTTTTTTTTTTTTCTTTTTTAATAATGCTTAAAGTGAATCATCAGAGATCTTAAGTTCACTTTCTTGACCAAAACAAACACTGAAGTTCCATGTTTAGAGCTATTTTTAGGAGCAGTTAAATGGGGTAACTTCCCCACAAAACATTTATGTTTTTATATTATGGGGCAATGATGATCCAAAATGCTTGTGGAAAGAGGACAGTCTATACCTTTACAACTGCCTTTGCAGATTCCTCAATGTTTTAACTCCATTTTGAATATGCCTCCTAACTTTATTAAAAGCCTTATGGCTATAGGGGATATAAGACAGAACCCTGAGAAATAGAATCTAACATCAAAGTTATCTCAGCTTTAACCACTACTGTCGACCAGATAACCTTCAGATGTCCTTTCCAACATACATTATTCTGTGATTCTAGTTAAACATTATGCACTGTGGTTATGAAGATAACTTGGGGGAAGTAAAAAATATTGGCTGAATAATAGCACTTTCTGAGCTACCAAGAAACTTAGCAAACCCCATGCAGATGTTTAATTTTGTAAGGTAAAGAGAGGCAACAAAAGGGTACTCAAGGCCTCCAGAGAACAATTAATCACAAAGTGAAATAGAGTAAAACAATTGTAGAGGGCAATGAGTAGGAAGAGGAGATAGGATGAACCTTCCAAGGCATTGCAGTGGCAGCAAGAGATCCTATCAAAAGTGCTATAATAAACTGGTCAGGGCAAAATGTACCAAGGCACAATGTGCTGAACTTCAAAGGTATCAATTGAATTAGAGCTCTCAGAGTAAAATCTAACTTCTGGGATCACTACAATGGTCAGAAATCAAATTGGAAAAAAAAACAAAACAAAACAAAAACTGAAACAAGATGATGCTTCTGCACAGAAGTCTTCAGTGATATATGAGGTGAGAAGCACCAGCTCTGAAACACAAACCTCCATGCAGGAGAACCAAGGTTGCTAGGTTCTTCAAGATGAAGGTCAGTGTAGCATGAGACTGCTGCAAGTGATCAGAGAGGCATTTTCTTCTCTTGCCCAGAAGTGATGTGGCAATAAAATGATACAGAACTGGTCTCAAAGCAGGAACCTGGGAAGAGATATTTGCAATGTGTCATTGCTCCATATGGTCCCATGAATTTCAAGCTCTCTGCCACATATTTTACACTACTCAATGTGACATTAATAGAAGGCCATGTCATTCATTTTTCTCACATGAGTTAGCAGGAACCATTCTTTTATTGATGTATGAAGAGTTTGGCCTTATAAGTTAGCAGAAGAAGAAGCAGAGAAGCAGACAAGGAATCAACAGGTTTACATTTTACCTTCTGCAGCCTGTTTTAGGACAACACTAGATCCAGAACTGATGGTCATTAACGATGAGGGAAGTGAATCTCACAGCCATATTCTTTCAGAAAGAAAATACAAATACCTTCCTTTGAAAGAAATCTATGAATTAGTGACATGCATGCTAGGATTTCTATAATTTTCTATCCTATAATTTACCATTTATGATCATGATCTCAGTTGTATCTAAGCATGGTATGTATTTTATTTTTTTCATAGAATTATATTCCATGAACACCAGTGTTAATACAGGTGAAGATTGTCTCACAGAATCATATGAACATTAAAATATTACAGATCAGTTTTGTACCGTTGAAAGATGTGAACTGAACCTTACATTAACCTAGAGCTTTTACCAAGTCCTAGAAGTCATGGCAGGAATTAGATAGATGTAACCTGACTCCTTTGTACTAAGATTTCCATGGAAACCACTTTTCATTACTAGACCAGGAGGTCCCATACTCACTTTCTTTTCCTAAGATACCAAGGTCAAACCACAATTAATGTTTAATGATCAGTAAT
>VYZU01061749.1:78489-108825 GCA_013401355.1 Ceyx cyanopectus | reverse complement strand
ATTCACCCCTTTTCCGGAGACAGCAATAACCAGAAATGGTGATTGGAATGATCTCTGTTCATGTGCTTTCTTTGGTCATAATTGCAGTGACAATCAGCATCAGTCACACATTTAATTATGGTGAACAAAAAGCTGTTTTTTACCCACTCTTAGTACCAAGCAGTAACTCTTAGGTCAGTATTCTTTTGAGGACCAGGCATCTTACAGCTTCTGTGTGTGCTCAGCTCAAGTCTTGAGCATGTCATGGAATCTTTTCAAGTGAAAAGACTGTTAGGATCAAACCCAGCCCTTAACCCAACACTGACAGGCCACCACTAAACCATATCCATCACCACTACATCTCCATGGCCTGGAAGTCCCTCTAGGGATGGGGACTCCACCACTACCCTGAGAAGCCTGGACCAGGGCTTCAAAACCCTTTTGGGAAGGAAATATTTCCTAGTGGCGCAGCACTTGGCCTTGAACCCCACACCACTGCTCTTGGCCCAGCAGTCCAGCCTGATCAGATCCCTCTGTAGAGCCTCCTGACCCTCAAGCAGATCCACACTCCCACCCATCTTGGTGTCACCTGCAAACTGACTGAGGCTACCCTTGATCCCCTCATCCAGATCATTGATGAAGATATGATCTGGAAAACCTCCTGGCTGTTGCAGGGCACTCATGGGTTCACCTGCCATTTTTCTGGATCAAAAGCAGCAAAGTTCTTCAATTTACAACAGGGTGGGGTTGAGACCTGGGGGTCCTGGTGGGCAGGGGGATGCCCATGAGCCAACAATGCACCCTTGCAGGCAAGAAGGCCAATGGCATCCTGGGATGCATTAGGAGAAGTGTGGCCAGCAGGGCAAGGGAGGTTCTCCTTCCCCTCTACTCTGCACTGGTGAGACCCCACCTGGAATACTGTGTCCAGTGCTGGGCACCCCAGTTCAGAAAAGACAGAGCTTTACTGGAGAGAGTCCAGTGCAGGGCACCAAGATGCTGCAGGGAGTGGAGCATCTCCCTGCTGAGGAGAGGCTGAGAGAGCTGGGGCTCTTGAGCCTGGAGAAGAGGAGACTGAGGGGGGAGCTCATCAGTGTCTATCAGTATGTTAAGGGTGAGTGTAGGGAGGATGGAGCCAGACTCTGCTCAGTGTCATCCAGTGACAGGACAAGAGGCAATGGGAGTCAGTTGGAGCCCAAGAGGTTTAGGGGGAAACACAGGGAAAAACCTTTTGCCAGTGAGGGTGCCAGAGGCTGGCAGGGGCTGCCCAGGGAGGTTGTGGAGTCTCCTGCTCTGGAGACACTCAAGACCTGCCTGGATCTGTTCCTGGGCGACTTGGTCTAGGTGCCCCTGCTCTGGCAGGGGGGTTGGACTAGGTCCAATGATCTTCTAGGTCCCTTCCAACCCCAAACATTCTGTGATTCTGTGAATTGGGAGAGCTCACAGAGTCAATAGGAACTGTGACCATTGAGCTGTTCCATATGGTTTTCTTTCTGAGGTTTCTAGATGGTGTCTGGTTCTCCAAGAATCATTGAGTGTATTGGAAGGGACCTCCAAAGGTCAAGTCCAATCCCCTGCAATAAGCAGGGACATCTCTAACTAGGTCAAGCTGCTCCGAGCCCCATCAAGCCTGGCCTTGAGTGTCTCCAGGGATGGGGCCTCCAGCACTTCTCCGGGTAACCACTTCCAGTGATCAGCACCCACCTAATTAAGAACTTTTTCCTAATATCTAACCTATGGCTCCCCTTTTTCTAGTTTAAAGCCATATTACAAAGTCTAAGGAAATCTTGAGAGCATGCCACCCAAAGCCGTGTCTTGCTGTAGTGCTGGATGAAACGGGAACTTGTCAGTGCTGTGATATTTATAGCCTTATTTTTCTACCCACAATCCTGGTTCCTAGACACAAGCTGTTACCAAGTAAGTGTTTGGTTCTGGGAATTGAACCTTTTTCTGCAGCCTGGCTTTTCAAAGCCTGACCATTAGGTGTTAACTCCTTTGTGCAGGAAAAAAAAAACAACAAACCCAACATTTCATATGGGGCATGGTGGAGGGGAAATGTACACATACCAAATATCTTGGATTTCATCTTGGCTTCACATGATCTTTCTGATGAGGCCTCTGATTTCAGCTGAGGATGGAAGTGAAGCCTCTTATTTTTGCACTGAGTTTTCTGGCTTTGTTTTTTTTTGTTTTGGTTTGTGATTTCTTTTTTTTTTTTCTTGAATAAAAATGCAGGGAGTTAACTGCTGTCTTATTAACTTGCAGCCAGCATGCTTATCTTCTTTGTTCTTTGTTAAATATGAGCTGGCATGTGTTAGACTGCGTTAGCCTTGGCTCTTTGGGGCTTCAGTGCTTTCTAAATTTGGCATCACTAAACCGGTGCCCTGTTTGCTCCAATCAATTTGGGCTGCTATTTTTAGCAACAAAAGGGAATTGAAATCACAATTTTGCTTCCCATGTAATAGATCCCCAAGAGGAATACTGATGCAAGCTCTCTGTCATCCCATATCCTCCACCCCAAAGCACTGGGCTGAAACGCAGCTGCCACGGTTTGCAGCTGTATTAATCTTTAATCAATCCAGTGTTTTCTGCATTCAGGTGTTTGGGGAGGGGGGGTTTGGGGGGGGGAAAGGGTCACCATGAGGATCTGCCTAGAATAACTAAGCACCTCTGCACGATGTGTGCAGGCAGAATTTGTGGGTGATGGCAGGGGATAGACAGAGAGGCTAAAAATAGGATTTGCTTCCAGTGTTTCTCCCATCTATTTTTTGCTGCTTGGTTTTGAGAAGGTTGATTTGGCTCGTACTAAAAATAGCCCTTCCTAGCAAGCTGAGGACAAAAAGTAGAATATTTTTAACCGGCACAGACCAAAGTACTTTTGTTGGCTGGAGATAATCTAGAAGCTCTGTATTGGTCAAATGTCAGTGATTTATAGAAACCTGTACTAAGTGAAGAGCTGCTGGATGCCAAGCAGGGATAGTCTTTTCTCCCCTTGCCAGCTTTTGTTTTCCCCAGGAGCTGTCAGATTCTTGATCCAGCCTCCGTGTTTTGTAGCAGGAGAATCTCAAGCCTTCAGTTATTGATGTGTTGTTCTTTACAGCTCTGCTGAGGTTAACTGTGCAGAGAAGTTCCTCTCAACCATCTTGCCACACTCAGCTCCTGCCCTACTCTTCATGGCACTTTTTCAGTCACTTTTTCAGCCTGCTAGAGCTGGGTGCTGTGTTGTGACAGACCCTCACTTGTGCCTGGGTCTGGTCTCCCAGGGTAGGGTGGCCCTTCCCCATCAGTGGAGGATGCAGCTGAGAGATCACCTCTGCAGTGGCCATTTTAACAGCACATTTGACTACCTCTCAGGGGCTCACAAATGTCACTGGGCTGTCCTCTCTCAGGGTGGCTTTTAGCTCTCTTTTTTTTTTTCTTTTTTTTTTTTGGTCAGGAAGAGTGTAAGTATTCCCAAATTGCTGAATCTGTGTCTTTTGAGGGGGAGTGACATTGTAGTCCCTTGAGCTCTCCTTCCCAGGTTACAAGGCTTGTGAATACATCTGAAAGATTGCCTAAAAACGCACACTTTTCTCAATGAAACCAGTAAAATGGCCAAAGGGCTATGAATTCTCCTTCTGCTCTGCACTAGGGAGACCTCATTTGGAGTATTGTGTTCAGTTCTGGTCTCCTCAGTTCAAGAGCAACAGGGAAATAGAGTCCAATGGAGGCTACAGAGATGATGAAGGGACTGGAACGTCTCTCTTCTGAGGAAAGGCTGCAAGCCCTGGGGCTGTTTAGCTTGGAGAAGGGAAGGCTGAGAGGAGATCTTGTTAATGTTTACAAGTATCTGAAGGGTGGGTGTCAAGTAGAAGGGGCCAGTCTCTTTTTAGTGACACTTCTTCACTGTGAGGGTGACAGAGCCTGGAGTTTCAAGACCCACCTGGAATCTCTTCCTCTGTGCCCCAGGTGTCTCTGCTCTGGCAGGGGGGTTGGACTAGATGATCTTCTAGGTCCCTTCCAACCCCTAATATCCTGTGATTCTGTAAAGCATTCCCAGTTTTATTTCCTTGGGGCATTTCAGAAGCTTTTTTTGCTGCAGCAAGCATGTGTTTGTATGTGGAGGCAGGCTTGAGCTCTTTAAGCTTTGTCTTCCCTGTTATCTAACCTTGAACTGGGGAGTCATGAAGCTATAATCTCATTTCCATGTGATTGCTCTGCAGGACTGGAGTTGAATTTTCCATGCTCACTGTTGCTTCCTCTCCCATTGTCGATGCTGGTCCTTGTCCCTGTTGGGAAATGAGAGGAATTTCACCTCTTGGGTCTTTATTGCACCATTCTTTGCTTTAATGGGTCCCAACTGCTTCAGAAGCAGATAAAAATGTTCTTTCTGAGCCCTGAATATTCATTTCATTCACCAAATGGACTGCTGTGATCTGCTGGGTGCTGGTTTTGACTGGATGGAAAAGAGTAGTCCCCATTTTTTAACAGCAGGGAATATTTATCCTGGTTAAGGAGCAGGGCCACAGCAATGATGCAAGGGCTGAAACCCCCCTGATGGGAGAGTTGGGGTTGTTCACCCCGGAGAAGGCCTTGGGGATACCTTCTTGTGGCCTCTCAGGGTCCTGCAAGAAAGCTGATAAGGAACTTTTTACAAGGACTTGTAGTCATAGGGTGAGGGATAATGACTTCAAACTGGAAGAGGAGAGATTGAAATTAGGAATGAGGAAGAATTTCTTCACTCTGAGTGGTGAGGCACTGGCACAGGATGCCCAGGGAAGCTGTGGGTGCTCCATCACTGGATGGGTTCAAGACCAGGTTGGATGGGGCTTTGAGCAACCTGGTCTAGTGGGATATGTCCCTGCCCATGGCAGAGGGGTGGGAACTAGATGATTTTTAAGGTTTCTTAAAAAGCAAACCATTATTTGATTCTCTGATTCTTTGATTCTCTGATAATCTTTAGAGCTGGGATGACAGTCTCTGCTCCAGAAGAGGTGATAGTAACTACCACTGATGGGCATGACTTAAATGGGATAGAGTGAGGGGTGGATGCTGCCCTGGGTTCAGTTTGGGTTAAGGATCACCAGCAGCTGCTGTCCTAATCAGTTGGGAGGGGCCACAGCTGGGAGAAACATCTGGAGCAGCCAATAGAATAGTTGATAGCACCCTGAGACATGGTGTTTTACCAGCTTTCCCACTTGTTTACTGCTGTAAATAGGATGGTCAGTTGGAATATGACCATGCACAAGTGAAATGAAAAGTGGGAGTAGAGGATGAGCATCTTTTGCACAGATAATGGGTTATAACCATGATACCAATGATTTTTGCCAGTCAAGAAAGTGTCATTCTGCAGAAGAGCAAGAGTTGTTGCTCTCAGTGTGCTGGACTCTCCAGGGTCAGGCTGTGTGGACTCTGAATCCCAACAGGAGGCTGTGGGAAGGTTTTCAGAATGGAGAAAAGATGTAGTCTTGCACTTGTCAGCTCTGTGCTTGTACATAGGCTGCTTTCAAATAAAGCTTGTCTTGGGATGGGAATCCAGATACAGCCTAATGATTTTGGGAATTGCCTCATGTCCAGAGCTGCTGAAGTCTGGCTAGAGGTAACTTAACTGGGGTAGAACATCTCTAGCCCAATGTTGGTGCATATAGTGATTTATTAAGAATGAGGTGTTTTTTCAGAGTATCTCATGTTATGGGACACCTTTGCTTCTTTTTCTTCCCTTTCTCTTGATTTTCCTTCAAGGTGGACATTGACTTCTCTGCCTTAAAATCAGCCAGTGAGCTTCCATTCAGGCAAACTTTGAGTTGTTGTACTCGTGCAAGAGCTGCCTGGGCACTCTTCTCTCCTGGAAGAGATGGCAGATGGCTGAAGTGGAAGAGACTTACAGTTAAGCCTGACTCCTGAGTAGATGTATCATCACACTTCTGAGCTGCTGGGGTTTTCTTCTACAATCACTTATCCCTACTCTTGCTTTGCCTTCTCCAAGCTCTGCCAGCTGCAAGTTGGTTTGGAACTTTGCTGCGAGACAGTCTGGAGGAGAAAGAGAATTGAAAAGCTTCATCCCTGCTTGGAGTTAAAGTAGCTTTGGCATCTCAAGTTGATAGGAAAAAAATTAGTTAACAAAGCAGTGCCAGTTCAAAACTACAACGTTTGGCTCCACAGTGGAAACTAAAGATGAAAGTAATCAATGTGAAAAGTGAGTGCCTCACTAATGCACAAGTCTTAATAAAGCCTTTTGTTCTTCCCTTCCCCCTAGCATGTACACTTTATATCATCTAAAAAGAGCCTTCAGAAATGTGGCCTGAAAAAAAGGTGGCTTTTAGGTTATATTTTTGTAAAGCAGCCCTTGTACTCTGGGTGTGTTCTTCAAGATAATTTGGGAATGTGGAGCAGGAGGCAGTTACCCTTCTCAAAGTGGAGCTACTGAGGAAATAATGGTATTAATGACTTCTTGTGGAAAGTCACTAGTGTTTTAATTGCTGAAGTTCAGTTCTGGGGGGTACTTTAACCTCTGGACTCCAGGTTACTTTCATTTCAAGTAGAACCTAAAAAAAAGGAGGAGCTGTCCTGTTATTTGTCATTCAGTTAGAAATCCCTGGACTTCAACTGAAGTCTTATGCTCCAGTTGATTGTGGAGCCCATTGCTTAGGTCAATTGTAACACAAATGAGCTAAATATCCTTAACTGAAATTGTACTTGTGCTTTACTAAGCCTTTAAAGTGCTAGAGCTGTTTTCCAGAGTCCCTGCCTTATGGATCATGCACTCTAAGCTGTAGCTGCTGGATGCTGAACAAGTTGTGGTGTCAAAAAACAGTATTTTAAAATGCTGAGCTTGTTATATGGGAATAAAGGGATTTAAGTCCATAAATTTAGAGTTGGAAGGAGGCAAATTGATCTATGCATGTTAAAAGGAATGACAGTTCTTTAGGTACCTTGCTAAAACACAGAATCCTAGCACGGTGGGGGTATGAAAGGATCTCTGGAGATCATCTTGTCCAACCCCCCTGCTCCAGCAGGGTCACCCAGAGCAGGGTGCTCAGGATCACATTGTCCAGGCAGGTTTGGAATCTTTCCAGAGAAGGAGACTCCACAAACTCTCTGGGCAGCCTGAGCCAGGCTCTGCCACCCCCACGGCCAGAAGTTTTTCCTGATGGTGATGTGATGATTTTGTGATTATGACCTTCTGGGTTCTAGACTGTGCCTGTTTCCTCTTGTCCTGTCACTGGGCACCACTGGAGAGAGTCTCCTCTTCACCCCTGCCCTTTAGATGATGATGAGTGTTGATCAGATTCCCTCTCAGTCTTCTCCAGCTAAACAGCCCCAAGGCTCTAGCTTTTCCTCATAAGAGATGCTCCAGTCCCCTCAGCATCTTCATAGCTTCTGTTGGACTCTCTGCAGTAGCTCCTTGTCTTTCTGGAACTGGGGAGCCCCAAACTGGGCAGAATACTCCAGAGGTGGCCTCTCTAGGGCAGAGTAGAGAGGGAGGAGTCTCCTTCTCTGGAGACATTCCAGACCCACCTGGATCTGTTCCTGGGTGACCTGGTCTAGGTGCCCCTGCTCTGGCAGAGGGGTTGGACTGGATGATCTCTCTAGGTCCTTCCAACCCCTGACATTCAGTGAATCTGTGATTGTGACCCTTGCTTGACCTTTCTCTAGATGGTTTTTGCTGTATCACAACTGTTACTCACACTTCCCTCATCACAGCTGTGTAGGAAGTGGCAAAATGGTGTGACACGGACACTTGGGTGTTTTCCATACTGTTCCCTGAGGCTGGCAGTTCAGCATCTGCACCTCCTTTCACTAGCTGGAGCATCCTGCACGTGTGGCACGTGTTAGTGTGCCAACAGCACAGTCCAAATCGTGCTGGACCTTTGGCATCTTGCAAAGAAACCTTGAAAGCAGGGAAGGGACAAATGGCATCTGTGGGCATCTGCTAATAGGCCATTCAGGTTTGAGCAGGATCTTTTTGCTGGTGGCTTCATTTGTTGCTATTGCTTCTACTTGGTATTATTTACACTTAGCAGGCACAGGACCTGTAGTAGTTACAGTGTTTCCTCACTGTTAGCACTCAAACAGAAAGATTCTGGCTGCTGTTTGCGTGACAACTGTTGTGGGTGATCTGAAAGCAGAGAGTAATCTTGTCATCTGCAAACACATCTCCCTTCAGGTGCCCCAAAAGGAATTTACTGCAGAGTCCCAGTGCCAGGTGACACCTCTGCCTGCTCTCTCTGAGGAAGGTCAGCTTGGGAGTTGAACCAACAGTCTCAATTAATTGTTCTGCAACATGAAACAAAATGATTCTGGTTTCTTGGAGAATATACTCTCCACTTGGAGAGGGCTAAATGAGTCTGAGGTGCAGGCAGTGAGTTTGAGAAGGAAGAGATGGGAGAAAAAGCAAGTGGTGCTGAATGTTCTTGCTTAAGAAGCAGTTGGAAAAGCAGATTCTGGCTGGAGGAATTGCTGGCTAATGAGCAAAGTGAGATGAGAGCTAGTGGTGTTGTGGTGAGGGCCCTGGAATCATCTGTTAAACTAACAGCAATGTTGAGTCACTCAGAGCTTCTCAGCATGTGGGAAAGAATCCTAGAAAGACTTGAGACTTGACACAGATCCCAGTCACCCACCAGTGAGAAAGATTAAGGTCTAGAAGTCCAGCTTGCAGTCACTCTTGCCTGCTGCTGGTAAGCACAATAGTCACAAGGATATGAAACCTACTGAAGAGTCACTAGCAGAGACCTATGACCTGTGTTCTAAAGCATTTTATTGGGTGCTTACAGGCTTTAAGATAATTTTATGTTACTACATACTTAAAGCTGAGAGCTGGTTTAATATTAATCACTATAGGTTTTTTTTTTGGTAGTTTAATGATTTGGAAATCTCTCTTAGTCTGCAAAGTCTACTAGTGAACACCCATTGCTGTGAAGGAACTAATGTCTGTTGTCATTTTGATTTGCAGTGGTCACAGGATCTACTGATGGGATTGGAAAAGCCTATGCAGAACAGGTAAGAATTCTCATCACTTGGAAGTTTAGCTCAGTTGTGGGCAAACTGTCAAGCAGCAAGTTGTATCTCCTCACCTTATCTTAACATAGATATCTGTGGAGGAAGGTCTCCTTCATCTGGTGATGAGCTGTTATGGTTTATGGTCAGGGCAGCCTGCTACACCTATAAGAGGCTCTCTGTTAACCCCCCTCCCTCCCCAAAGGGGAAGAGAGGGAATGAGGGAGAGAGACTTGGCCATTAGAAAAAGTGTTAGTTTCCTTTTTTGGGAGTTCTCTTTTCAGCCCTTCCTTACCTTGTCCTTCAGGTTTGTGTTTTTGTGGTTGTTGTGTTTATTTAGTTTTGGTTTGTTGGGTTGTTTGGGGTTTTTTTTCCTCCTAGTTGTTACAATTACTTTTAACTTTCTCAACCCTTGGTATTTCCTTTTGGTATTTCAAGGCACTGACTAAATGGCATTTCTAGCTGCCTGCAGCATGTTCCAAATACTCCCTATAGTTCATGAAGTCTCTGAAGCTGGGTTTTACCTCTTAGCTTAGCTCTTTTACTGTCTTTTTGCTCTTGATAGATAGGTGGGCTCCAAATCTGGTACTGAATTCTATTGCTTAAGACAGAAAATGCCTGTAAGTGTGGGGCAACAGCCCAGAGAACATCATTACAAATAGTGCTGACTACAACACTTCACACCAAAAATCACTTTCAGCTCCACTTTGAGACTGATCTGGACTCACTGAACACCAGCATGGCTTTGTGTGAGGAGATTTGCCTGAGAGAGATTCCCTCTTCCTGGCATTTTTTTTTATTTTTTTTTTTTTACTGCATGTCCTGTAATGTCCCTTCATCCCTGGTGCCCTGCCACCTGCACACCCCTGGCTTCTAAATACTTTTCAGAAGGTAGAATCACAATCAGAGACTCTTTTGGTTTGGATATCTCTAGGGCTTTTCTGTCCTGTGGGCCCACAGCTATTTGAAATGGCTGAGTAGATGAATTTGAGATGGTGTCCCAGGAAGAGTGTATTGCAGTGAGTCCAGTGTTTACCTGGAGGTGAATGTGTTCACCCTCCTAACACCACATCATTTCCCTGGGCAGAAAGCTGAAGTTACCTGTTAGCCTGACCTTGGCAGCAATTAATTAGCAGCTCCATAATTAATGAGAGGTCTACCATGAGATTTCTTACACTTGGAGATCTACCCATGGGAGCAGGGTGTGGAGTTCACTGCCAAACTTCATCATACTTACTAAAACTTCCCTTAAAGAATTCCATGGGTAAAATAATCTTTATAATACCTCTGATTAGTGCAGAGCAAGAGTGGAGTCTGGCTAAAAGAGGAAAGTATTGGGTGCTGGGGTAAGCCTGCAACACAAGTGCTAAAGTGACCATGGATATCTTCACTTGGCATGTTAAACTTAATTATGGGGACTAACTTTGTTGCTCTAACCTGCATAGGTCTTGTAAAAGTTCTGTAAAATACCAGCTGTTGGGTTTTATCTTAGAAATGTGCCTGTCCACCTGCATTGGATGACTGAGAAGATAGCAAGTTCAGTGTGAGGGGAATCAAATAGTAGCATGAAAATGTTTGCCCTGGTTTTTCCCCTTCATGTGTCTACATTAAACTTTATTTTCTTTTTTTTTTCCAACTGATCATATATTGTGGTATTTGACAAATTATGCAGTTCTTTAATATACAAACTTGGAAGGGATTTGTGACTGTTCTGATGCCTCTTCTTTTGTTCTGTTGCAGTTAGCAAGTCGTGGCTTGAAGGTGGCTCTTATTAGCAGATCAAAAGAAAAACTGGACCAAGTTGCTGGTGAAATAAGTGAGTTAAACTTCTTCCATAGACTTCCCAGGCATGGATATAAAGAAATGCAATTGCACGTGAATTCCATGTGTGCTAATACGTAGTCAGCTCTAATTTTGAGAAGGGTTGCTTTTATGAACAGAGCAAATGTTACAGCCCTAAGTGGGAAAGACCTTGCAGATTAATTTTGCAGATGCTGATACTGAACTTCTGACAACAACAGGGCTTAATTCTGGAAGAAGTACTTCTAAAATGGTTATTCTTCCTTAAGAATGCAGTACCTGGTCAGACTGAAATACCACCTATCCCCAGAGGGATCATCAGAAGGTGAAAAAACATGTAGTCATTACTACATCTGAATATCCCTTCAGCTTGAAGCAAGTTTCATTTCATGGCCTTCAGCCATAGGGTGATTTCTCTGTGACTCACAGTTGTTGAAAACATTCCTTATGTTAGTTGTTGGATTACCAAGTATAACAATTTATTGTGGGTAGCTTTCCTTTCCTCTCTATGTTGTTTTGGCTCTCATTGTGAGGGGTGTGTGCTTGGGTAAATCACTCAATGATCAGATGAGAAAGATGTAAGTTCTTTTGGGGTGATGTGCATGCACAATCATAGGAATATAGTGAATGAGTGAATGTGTGAGGGATTAGTTTCTTTAAGTATGTGGTAAACTGTTGTAACACAAAAAAAATGAGACCAACTGAAGTATTCCAATCACAGCTATGAAATGGATATTTGGACACAATCACTTAAGAGAAAGCTTTCTCCTGTCTCATGCTGACAAATGATTTTCTGATCAGAGCAAAGTGTAGTTATAACACACAAGAATTCCTCTTGTCACCTGTATCTCTTTTATTAAGGCAGTTTTCATGCAAGGTTATTGTTTATGTGGAGTATGTCAAGATAAAGTGGGAAATGGAGCCTGGTGTGTAGAGGTTTTTGCTCAGCAGGCCTGGGAATAGTGTGCTGTAAATCAGATTTCTCTATTTTCTAGGCAGACAAGTCTTCCTCTGGGCATGTTTAGGTGCTGTAGAACATTCCTTCTTAAAGCCAAGGGGGGCATTGAGTCCTGTGGTCCATGAGGGGGTGTGTGCATGGGGAGTATCACAGTTCCCTGCCTGAAATCATGCCATGCTTTGACTTTGTGCAGCCCCCCATGGCTGTCAGCTGCTGCCCCTGGATTTCCAGGCAGCTTGATTTGGGGGCTTTAGTTAGCTTTGGAATTAGGATGAGCTTGATTCAGGAAAGGCACACATTGTTGAGTGTAATATTTGGGTCAGAGGGCTTATGGATTGATCCTGTGTGTTGCTAAGAATGGGGTTTTTTTTCTGACTTGGTGAGTCTATCTTGAAAGCTGGGATGGATTTTGGAATAATGGGAGTCAGAGGGGAGCAAGTGGAGGTAAGTATGAAATAAAGTGTGTTTTCTTCCTATGTTTTCTAGTAGCAAGTACTAATTCCACACATTAAAAACTTAAATGGCTCTTGTGGCTCGAGGGTCTGGGGGTTTTGTCTTAGAGATCCATCTTCTGCTTTGTTGTCTTAAAGCTCATAAGTGAGGGGTTGAGCATATGTGTGTATGTTGAAATTAAAGCCATTTAATAGGATTGATATTTTCTGTCATTTTTGGGGTCTGTTCTATACTTCTGTGTGATTAGATCTTAAACTTGGTAACTCAAATTCAATAATGCAATTAAAAATTCAAATGTATGTAATTCAAATGTATGTAGTCTAAGAGTCCAGAGCTTTTGCTCTAGATGGCCTTTTCACTGTGCTCTGTTTCTACCTGTGCTACTGGGATCTGATCCCTGAATAATATTGCAGGTTCTCCAGGGTTTTGGCTCTTGTGGCTCCTAAGTATCCATGTGCTTCTCTAGTAATTCTGTATTTCACTGTATCTGGTATGGGAAGAGTGGGGAGTTTGATTTTGCATCTCATTTTCCATCTTTCTCAATATCTTGGACTTCAGTGAGTAACTTAGAACTGTAATTAACAGCTGGTTGCTGTTCTGCTGAAAGGCAAAGCTCATTCCTTTTAAGTTTCCCACAAAAAAAACAACCAACCCGAAACAGTTCTTGTTATACCCAGCTAATTTTAACACACTTCTGTATGGTGAATAATACCAGGGTGTAATAACAATCTGCTGTCACCAGTCTGAAAAATATTTGATCTTTCTGGCAAACAGATTCCATTCACCCATGACAGTCAAAGTGCTACTTCTGTGAGCTTCCCAAGTCCCAAATTGGCTACGTTCACAAAATGGATGTCTCTCCTTTAAATAAATGAACTCTCCCCCCAAAACACTCCTTCCATACACACATAAAAACCCACAACAGAACACAAAAGAAAAAACCCAAAGAGCTTTATCTGTAGCCACTCTGGATTCTTAAATTCTTCATCTCTGCCCTCAATAGAGTACTAAAAAAAAAAAAAAAGAGAGGTACTAAAAAGCAGGTTTTCATGTTTTTCTTTCATCTCTTGGCTTCTTACCCTTTACTGAAAGGTTATAAACTCTCTGGAGACTGGATACTGGATTAGGGCAAGTTGTGACACTGGGAAGATGACAACTTTATTTGTTGGAGGTGAATCTCCTTAGTTAAAGAAACTTTCCTCCCTCCAGTGTGATGAGGAATGGAGAGCTCTTTTTTTTTTTTTTTTTTCTGATGCTTTGCTTGCATCTGTGGCCATCCTGAATCTAAAGACCATCCTACTCACCAAGCTGGAGAGATCTGGATTTGATGGGTGGACTGTTCAGGGGATAAGGAATTGGCTGGATGGTCACATCCAGAGAGTGCTGGTCAATGGCTCAATGTCCAGATGAAGAGCAGCGACAAGTGGTGTCCCTCAGGGGTCTGTACTGGGACCTGTGCTGTTTAATATCTTCATTAATGATACTGACAGTGGGATTGAGAGCACCATCAGCAGCTGGAGAGAGGTGATTCTGTCCCTCTGCTCTGGTCAGACCTCACCTGGAGTATTGCATCCAGTTCTGGAGCCCTCAGCACAGGAGAGACATGGAGCTGCTGGAGCAGGGCCAGAGGAGGCCACAGAGATGCTCAGAGGCTGAAACAGCTCTGCTATGGGGACAGGCTGAAGGAGCTGGGGTTGTTCAGCCTGGAGAAGAGAAGGCTCTGGAGAGACCTTAGAGCACCTTCCAGTGCCTGAAGGGGCTCCAGGAAGGCTGGAGAGGGGCTCTTTCCAAGGGCCTGGAGTGAAAGGATGAGGGGCAATGGGTTTAACTGAGAGCAGAGGAGATTTAGACTGGATAAATGTCTTGACCTTGAGAAATGGGTGGTTTCAAGTGCTAAAGTAGTTACCATCAGTCACCTTCCAGTTCTTCTGTTTCCCAGCAAGTCTTTGTACCAGAGACCCCTTGAATGCTGACACTGCTTCTGTCTCACAAGTTGAGGTGCTTCTCCTGACCCCTGGGCTGGTGTCTGTGTGTTTATTCTTCTATATACTGTTCTGAGAGAGCCTTGTTTCAAGCTCAGTCTGTTTGTGTCTGAAAACTTCACTTTCTTGGCATTTTCTTAGCCTGTCAAACAAGATTTTGGTGTAGGGGACCTTCTGCTTTGACTTCTTTGTAACTGCCAAAAAAACACACTGTCTTCCTTGAGTATTACTATCTTCTCTTCCTCCTAGTGCTGCAGCATATTTTATTTGCAGTCTTGCTGGCTACAAACTCAACTTTGTACCTGGAGGTTCTCTTTCTATTGAGGCAGAGCTGAGGGATTATTATTTTTTTTTTGGGCCCCTTAGGCTTAATCTGCTCTTCAGCAGCCTTTGTTTTTGCATTTGCAAGTAAAAGCTCATGTCATATCTTTGCAAGAGTAGATCTTTTTCCTGTGAACTACTGAGGACTTGGAGTTGTGTATGAACACATGAATATGGGGTGAATATCAGACTGAGCAATTGGAATGGGTCCAGGCACACCCTGTGGAGAAGGACCTTGAAGTCCTGGTGGCCATGGTGTCCATGATCAGCAACGTGCCTTCATAGTCAATAAGACCAGTGGTATCTCGGGGTACATTCAGAAGAGTATGACCAAAAGGTCAAGGCATGTTCTCCTTCCCTTCTGCTCTGGTGAGGCCTCCTCTGGAGTATTTTGTCCAATTCTGGGATTCCCAGTTTGAGACACTGAAGGGTGCAGTGGAGGCTGCAAAGATGCTGAGGTGACTGGAGTTTTGGGTTATATCTGGATCTTCCAAAGAATCAACCTCAGTGTCTCTTACAAAAGATAAGATTTTTTTTTTTTTTTTCCCCTGTTCTATCTATTCCTTGGGCTGTTTGGCTTTCTCACAGTTGCTAAATTTTGAGGAAGTTTTGGCTGAAGGTCACACAAGCCCTGTGAATTAACTGGATGTGTGCAAATTGAGGTTAAAACTTCATTGTAGGGTCAATCCTGATTTCACTTGAGATTTCTAGTACAAGACTATTAAAACACAAGAGTGTCCAAATTGAGAGATATGAAGATCTGCTGAACTGCCTTTTCTAGCAGAAAGTTCCATGAAGGATTTTCAGTTTGTTTTTTTTTCTCTTGGCCAATAAAGAGCCCAGACACTGCTAGATAACCTGGATTAGGTCATAACCTGTTTGCTGCTTCTCTGCTACACTTGCATCTTTGAGTGTTTGTGGCAGACAAAACAAGGATGTGTGCTCCTCTCTTCTAGCCCGCCTGTTTCAGAGCATCTTAATCCTTCCTAAGATCTGGGAAATTTGCTTTTCCATTGTTCATGCAGAGACATGCACCTTGTGCTCCAACTGCTAAGGTGAGCTTATGCAGAAGTGACTTAATGGTATTGGTGTCATCATTTGACATGGAGCCATTTTATCAGGTGTATGGACTAGGCTTTTCCCTGATGGAGTGTATTGTCTCACCTATTGCAGGTTCTAGGACAGAGCACAGGGGTCACAGAAGTTACAGGATACCTGGATGTTGATGGAAAAGAGGATCAATTGCACTCAGTAAGTTTGCAGAGGATACCAGGCTACTTGCCCACCAGGAGCCCCAGGTCTCCAGAGCTGCTCTCCAATAAATCAGCCCCCAGCCTGTACTGATCCATGGGGTTGTTCCTCCCCAGATGCAGCACTTTACACTTGCTCTTTTTAAATTACATTAAATTTCTCCCTGTCCAGCTCTCCAGCCTGTCCAGGTCTCTCTGGATGGCAGCACAGCCTGCTGCTGTGTCAGCCACTCCTCCCACTTTGGTGTCATCAGCAAACTTGCTGAGGGTCACTCTGTGCCCTCATCCAGGTCACTGATGAATATATTGAATAATATTGGACCCAGTACTGACCCTTGGGGGACTCCACTAGTCACAGGCCTCCAGCACAGACCTCATCCATCCATCTACTTGTATCATCATAAAAGGCCATCAGATTAGTCAAGCATGACTTCCCCTTATGGAATCCATGTTGACTACTTGTGATAAGCCTCCTTTCTTCCAGATGCTTAGAGATGGCACCAAGGACAAGTTGTTCCATTACCTTTCCAGGGATGGAGGTGAGGCTGATGGGCCTGTAGTTACCTGGGTTCTCCTTTTTGCCCTTTTTAAAGAGCTATAGGACAAGAGGAAATGGCTTCACGTTGCACCAGGGGAGGTTTAGGTTGGACACGAGGAACAATTTCTTCCTCACAAGGGTTGTCAAGGGCTAGCCCAGGCTGCCCAGGGCAGTGGTGGAGTCCCCATCCCTGGAGGGGTTTCAAAGCCATGGAGATGTGGTGCTGAGGGACGTGGTTTAGTGGTGACCTGGCAGTGCGGGGTTAACTCAGTGATCTTAAAGGATTTTTCCAACCTAAACAATTCCATTATTGCATCAAATGGGGAGGTCAGTGGGTGGCATCTGCTGGGCAATGACAGTGGTGTGTGTATACATGGTCCTCTGGCCATCCTGGTAGGCAGTCTTGTGTTTTTCATGTGTTTCCATCTACAGTGCATCCTCTGTCCACAAAGAATAATACCTTTTTCTATGGGTATATTGTTGAAATACCTTAAATGTAACAGCTCTTTGCTATTTTTCTAAAGGCTTGAAGAAAGGTTTTGGATGAACAGTGTTGTGAGGACTTGATATTTTCTATTAATCCAATCAGCTCTTCAGATTTTCTTTTTCTTAACCTTGTCCTCTCACAGAATCAAAGATGTTAGGGGTTGGAAGGGACCTAGAAGATCATCTAGTTCAACCCCCCTGCCAGAGCAGTGTCAGTGATTTGAGGATAGATTGGTAACAATCCTAACGAGGGGTTTTTGGGGCTGCTACCACATAAAGATGTTTGCAAGGATGGGGTTTGAGTCCTTTACAAACCTCCCTTTCACTGGAACATCTGTATGTGGCAGTGGCAAAGCTGCAGCTCTCCCCAAGCCAGTTCAAAGCAGCACGTGTGTGCAAGCGTGAGGCTGCACGTATCAGATGTGCCTCTGAGGCTGCCTTTAATTCAGCCTCCTGCAGGAACTCGAGTGTGGATGTTAAATATTAGAACAGCTGAGTTTAAAAATAGCCCATTTCTCTCCCCTCCCCTTGCCCAACGTTGAAGTTGATTCTCTTCTGACGTGCTGCAGCAAGGGGCTTAATGTGATTTACATCGTCATTTGACATAGCAACGTTTCCCTGGGGGGGGATTTGGAAACAATGCAGCTGTTCAGGGGAGATGAAGGGGTTGAGGGGGAAAAACAAGGAGAAAGAGAATTTCCTTTGCCATGAGGTATCTTGTGGAGGGGAGAGGGGAGGCAGGCAGTGAAGCTGGGAGTGCAGTAGATTCATGATTCTGCATGAATGGGCGGCGGGATCATGGGAGTCGTGGCTTTCCCTTGAATGGGAAGGAGCATCATGGGAATCTGGCTGCCTCTGAGCTTTCTTTTTTTGTGAATGATTCTTTTCCTTGAATATGGCAATGCTTTTATGAATGGCTCTTGGGGCAAAGTGCTGCAAAATCCTTGCTGGGCTGCATACAGGTGGCTGGAGCAGCGCTGGGTGCAGCACAACACAAACTGAGATGCTGAGCTGCAGCTTTCTTCCTTTTCAAGTCTAAGAGGACTTGGTGCTGATTTTAGCCCCAACGTAATAATATTTAGCTTGATGGCAGCAGAACTGCTTTTCAGATGAAGGATTTTTTTATACTCTTCCTTCTCTTTCACAGTGTAGCTGGTTATGTGTATTTTCCTGCTCTGGTAAGGATGGAGATGACAGCGTGTCAGAACACTTTTAGCATGATTAAACTTGAAGTTCTTATGCTCTTGATCACCCACATGTCCTTGTTTTATGTTCAAAATACTAAATACTCCAAGAAGTTCTCTGGCACCAAAAGCAAAACTGGAAATGGTGGCAGTAAGGGTGGCAAGACCCTGGCCAACTGGAGAGGTGGTTGATGCCCCATCCCTGGAACCATCCCAGATGAGGTTGGCTGGAGTTCTGAGCAACCTCTTCTAGTTGCAGCTGTCCCTGCTCCCTGTGGAGGGGAGGGTTGGTCTACATGACCTTTAAAGGTCCCTTTCCACCCAGACCATCCCATGGTTCTGTGAAAAAATAGCTTTGCTTGGTCTGAAACAGCTCCTTTACCATTTGGCTGAGGTTGGGGAGGAAAAAGCATTCTTGTCAAGTGGCACTTGAACACCACTGGATACCTGCATTTTCCCATTTTCACTTTCTGATTCCATGCAGACCAGCATAAGTTGTTTTATTGCCACCTTCATTGTTCCTTACAAACAAAATGTGCTGAATCATTTGAGAATTTATGTTCTTGACAGATGTAGCTTAACATCCATTGCAAACTTCTCATGCAGGTGATGTTTATATAAAATATAAAGATTCCTATCATACAGGTGAAAGTGTTAAGGTACAATATTAGCTACTTAAAATAATGTTTTAACAGATGTGCTCTTAATATCTGAATGGTAATTCAACTATTCTGAACTCTTAATTTTTTATTATTTTTTTTTTTAATAGAGGAGAAATACAAAGTGGAAACCAAAGTCATTGTGGCAGATTTTGGAGAGACAGAAGATATTTACAGCAGAATCCAAGCTGGGTTGGAAGGCCTGGAGATTGGTGTGTTAGGTTTGTATCTGATCTTTTGAAACCTTTCACTGCTGTGTTTGATCTTGACATGCCTACTAACCTTTTCCTATATTGAAACAGATTCACAACCAGTCATATTTACCTGGCTAAAACCATGTTGCTGCATGCTCAGTGTGTTTTTGTTTTGTTTTGAACTGCTTGTTTAAACTCTAAAGGAGGTGGTGCTTGTGTGCATGCCTACACCCCAGGAATTGTCATGCTTGTTGAACCTTTTCCATGTATTATCCTGTGATTGCTAAAGGCTCTTTAGCTTCTGACCTAATGCCAGCTTGGAACCCAAGCAAGCTCTAGACACTTAGATCCAGCTTAGCAGTAGAGCTCTGTGGGAGAGCCATTAACTTTTCTTATTATGGAGCTGTTGAAATGTAATCATTCCCATATAGTTTCAAGTAATCACAGGTTTGAAGCATGTTCTGGTTCTGGTGGTAAGCTGCAGTTCTCTTGCTGGTAGCAATGTGGTGTGCCCAAGGATGGCTTGTGATGGTTTGTAGGTGCTCCATCCCTGGAACTATTCCCCATGAGTTCAGCTGGAGTTCTGAGCAGCCTGCTTTCATTACAGTTGTCCCTGCTCCTTGCAGGGGGGTTGGACTCAGTGACCTTCAAAGGTCCCTTCCCCCCACACCAGTCTGTGATCCTGCAGGAGTGGTGTGAAGGTCCTTGAAAACAAAACACAAGGTGATCTGTCCACTTCCTTTGTCAAATGCAGAGCTGAGGTGATTTCAGGCTTGTTTATCACAAGCTAAATAGAGTTTCACCATAGCAGCTGTTTACCTACAGCTTTTTCTGAATGGTGGGGTAAAGGCAGTTGCCTTTAGAAAGATCAGTTTTCTGGTCGTTTCCTAAGAAGTATATATTCCTGATCATATCCCATTTTTCTGCAGCTCATGGGGATGAGATCTGTGATGGTTAAACACAAAGTAGGGAATTTTATAAACTCACATAGTTCAGACATCTACTATAATCTTCTCAAGTTCTTGCTGCAAAACTCACTCCACTAACCTGAAATTCAGTAATTGAAGCTAGAACTGTCCTTTCAAAAAGGATATTTGAAAATAAATTTATGTACTGTGATCTCTGTTGCTATTGCATGAGTCTTGTTGTACAATGTTTGCAAATAATGCTGGAGAAAATAGAAACATGGAATGGCTTTGGCTGGAAGAGACCTTCAAGATCAAGTCCAACACTGCCATGTCACCACTAAACCATGTCCCTAGTGTACTGTATAGAGTATATATAATAGTGTATATAAAATATCAATTAAAAAAGTAAAGCACAAAGCCCAGAATCTTCCCTAGTACTTCTTACAGATCTGGGCACGTCCAGCTCGTGACATCCAGTACTTAACTGCTCTCAAAATTCAAATCCAATAGAGTAACCACAATTGCCAACAATGTGTTTTGGGTATGGAGTGCTTGTGACAAAGCTGCAGATGCCTTGCTGCTTGTTTTTTGGGGGGGAAATAAGTTCTGAAGAAGCTTTGAACACTTGTTATAATCTGTCCTGTCAAAATCAGCTCAGGGAATGTGAAGCTTACACTGCTCCTCAGCAGTCACTACATGATGGGCAGCTTGCATCTCTTAAATGTCTCAGAACACTAACAAACCTTTCACTGTCACACTGGAGGGGGTTTTCTTATTTCCTAGGCTGGGAGAAGTTTATGGTGATGCACAAAATAATGAAAATTGGACTCTTTATAGTGTAGCTCAAAGCAGGCATGTGGATATATCTAAGATTTTGTGTGAGTTGATGACTGGAAAACAGGCATGTTCCTCAAGCAGAGCCTGCCTCTTGGTTTTATTTGCATGAGCACCTTGACTAAACCAGTGGTAAAAATAGCAACAGAGCTCTCCAGAGTTGTGTGGCTGAGTTCCTCTGCTGTTTTTCTTGCAGCTGTCACCAGTGCAGGTTTACAGAAGCCTCTTTGAACTGGCAGTTTTAGTAGATCTCACACTTCAGAACATCACATCAGGTGCTATGCAGTGGTCCTTTGGCAGTCCAGAATACAGCTTTTGCTGCTCTCTCTGTTGTGTTGGAGATAAAATGGGTGTGGAAGTGAGAACAGCCATAAGGTGTTGTTCATCCAGGTCTAATCTGGAGCAGTAGGTATCAGAAGCATTGGTGGTACACCCAGTGATTGATGCTGATGATAACCTTACCCTCAGACACACAAGTCTCCATGTATCCTGCTCGTGGTGGTGCTTCCAATTCCATATTCTATACTAAAGCACTTGCAGATTGAAATCCTTGTAAACTTATTTGGAAGCTGCTTCTCACCCACGTATGGAGGCTAAAAGAGTTTGCATAATGTTTTGCTGTGTGTTCAAAACAGCGTCTGTCAGTGACTTCAAACATGTGCTCACTCCAGCAATATGTGAGACAAGCAGAGGTGGGAAAATCTTCCTTTTGCTCTCCTCCAATCCCTGCAGTTCTCAGGAGTTTCAGTGGGACAGCATCTTGCCTTTTCCTGATCCAGATTTCTGAGGATAATCAAGGTTGGCCCCAAAACCCTGCCACTGTTCACAGCCAAAACCCTTGCTGGACTGCAAAATAGTTTCTTTCTGGCAGAAAATCTGGCTTAGTCTGGAAATAGGCAAATTGGACCTTCTTCCTCTTAACTTTCCTCTCTTTTTAGATGTAGCTGAGAGTTTGCCAGCTCCCTGTTCCCCTCAATTCCCTTTATTTCAAAGGTTAGCCACAACTGAAAAATTGGCAACACGCAACTAATGAGCTGTTGTCATAAATACACAAAGATCTGGGCTAAAGTGTCTGGCCATTTGAGGGACTCTCTGGATGGAATTTGTCCTCTTGACCAGAACTGCTGCCTGTCCTTGGTCCCTCTTGGCACTGAAATACCTTCCAGGGTGGATATGAAAATGCTTTTAGCACAAGTGAATGGGCCATTGAATTTTTCTTTTAAGAAAAATTGGTACTTTTTGGTGGTGTTTCTTCTCTGGCAGTTGGCCCCTGCTCTGGACACGTCCAGTGCCACTGAGCATCCATAGCACTTGAGGATTCTCTGGGGTGTAATACACTTTATACATGTAAAATGTTGCCACAGCAACCAAATGTCACACGATTCACTTGCATAAGATGAACAACAGATACTTAGGAAGAGGGGTTCCCATTTGCCTGCCTTTTTTTTTCTTTTTTCTATCTCCATATCAAGATGCTTTATTAAGTTTGAGGCAACCAAAGGACTGTTTTCTAAAGGTATGAGGAGTTTTCCCCCAGTTATGTTGGGATTTGGCAAAGGGTGTAGGCATTATATCTGAGAATAAAACCCTGCAGAAGGAAAAGAGGGGAAAAAAAAAGAGGTTAATTGATTTTCTCAGTTAATTTTTAATGCTGCCAAGGGGGAAAGGTTTGATTGGTGTGGGGGTCTCCGGGAGCAGAGCTCGCTGCTGGCCATCTCCTCCTGAGGAGTCCCCGAGAGGTGCTCTGCAAGAAACCCTCCCGCCAGCATCACCGGCTCCTGGCCATGGACTCACCCCCCCCAGCCACCGAGCCCCGGGCTCCTGCTGCCATCTACCGACCGATTGCTAGGCTGCCCGGGAGGAATGCAGGGGAGACTTTCTTCTTTCACTTACCCATTTCACAGATTGACACGTTAGGGGTTGGAAGGGACCTAGAAGATCATCTAGTCCAACCCCCCTGACAGAACAGGGGCACCTAGATCAAGTCACCCAGGAACAGATCCAGGTGGGTCTGGAATGTCTCCAGAGCAGGAGATTCCACAACCTCCCTGGGCAGCCCCTGCCAGGCTCTGGCTCCCTCACTGGCAAAAAGTTTTTCCTTGTGTTGACCCTAAACCTCTTGTGCTCCAACTTGCACCCATTGCCTCTTGTCCTGTCATTGGATGACACTGAGCAGAGTCTGGCTCCATCCTCCCTACACTCACCCTTAACATGTTGATAGACACTGATGAGGTCCCCCCTCAGTCTCCTCTTCTCCAGGCTAAAGAGCCCCAGCTCTCTCAGCCTCTCCTCAGCAGGGAGATGCTCCACTCCCTGCAGCATCTTGGTGGCCCTGCACTGGAGTCTCTCCAGTAAATCTCTGTCTTTTCTGAACTGGGGTGTCCATTACTGGACACAGTATTCCAGGTGGGGTCTCACCAGTGCAGAGTAGAGGGGGAGGAGAACCTGCCTTGCCCTGCTGGCCACACTTCTCCTAATGCATCCCAGGATGCCATTGGCCTTCTTGGCCACAAGGACGCATTGTTGGCTCATGGTCATCCCCCCCAGGTCTTTTTCTCCAGAGCTGCTCTGCAACAGATCAGCCCCCAGCCTGTGCTGATCCATGGGGTTGTTCCTCCCCAACTGAAGGACTCTACACTTGCTCTTCTTAAATTGCATTAGATTTCTCCCTGTCCAGCTCTCCAGCCTGTCCAGGTCTCTCTGGATGGCAGCACAGCCTGCTGCTGTGTCAGCCACTCCTCCCAACACACACACACACGCACACAAAATAAGTTCAACAGTTTCACTTCTTGTTCATTTGGGCACCAAGAGCTTTTCTTTGGCTCAAATCTCCCTCCCTTGAGTCACACAGCAATGTCACCCATATTGTGTGCTCTGAACAGTGCTGGGAGATGGCTACAAGGTGCTAAATCCACCATCTTTTAGACAAGCAGAGGATAAATATTTGCACATTGAAAGCAACCCATGGATTTTCACATTCCATGTGTAAGTACATTTGCAGTTAAGGAAACTTGGGCAAAGGGGTTAGAATGTTTGAAATGCTCTCATTTTGAGTGTTGCTGCTGGTAAGCTTTCATTCATAAGAGTACAGGAAATCAAATGTCATGCAAGGGATCTAATTGAAAACTTTCTGCTTTTCTTTCAGTCAACAATGTGGGAATTTCCTACGTTTATCCTGAATATTTTCTTGATGTTCCAGACCTGGATAAGGTAAGTGCTTTTGCAGCACCTTTTGGTGTCCTCATTGTTAACATTGCATGGTGGCAAAAAGTCTTTCCATTTGGTGAAGACACTCACCTAACAGGGTTTTCTGATCAGAATTAAGGGCTCCAAAATGGGAAGAGTTGCATAAGCAACGTATCACAGTTGTAATGATGGCAACTTCCAACTTTTGGGGTGGGATTTTTGGGTGTTTGTTTTGGTTTTGTTTTGGTTTTTCCATCCTCTTCCCTGCTTCTTCATGTTATTTCTACTTCAGACAGATTCTCTGGGGTCAATCTCTGAATTCCACACCTGTCCACAGTCTCATCTGACTGTTGTTCCTGAGCTGCTTGAGTTTTTGGGGGTTTAAGTGACTGAAGGAAAATGAGAAACTTCATGACCAGAAGCTGCATATGCTGTAACACTGGTACAGAAGTCATATATAACCGTTTTAGGCAGCTCATAATGTAGAGATAATCTTGGTTGTATTGGATATGCTGCAAACTCTTGATTCTCAACAATTTCAGTGGTGCAAGGTTTTATTTCCAAACCCCTTTTAGCTCGTGTACCCACTGTGGCTTTGTGTTTTCTGCTCACTTGTTGATAATACAATTAGGTTTTTGATTAACCTTCAAATGAGCTTCATAATATTTAGGAAAAAAAAAACCTTTTTTTTTTTTTAAAACCTGATGAATAAACTTCAAGTCACTAAACACTATTTAAAATGAAGATCAAAATACAGCTGCAGATTTATGAACATATCTAAACTATCAGAATTGATTGAAATTCATAAATATTGCAAACAGTGTTAGGAAGCATGGTGTTGGTGGGATACATCTGCACCATTCTTTAGTCCTGTGAGTCCCTAATCAGAGCTCAAACTTGAGCAACAGCAATTGCCAGGCTTTGCTGTGGAAGACTGTCACTATTCCTCATACTTAAGCAGGAAGGCAAGGAGTGGATGTACAAATGTAAGGTTTGATTTATCCTGGCACTTAAGCCCAGAGGTTGTGTAAACATTGATCAAATAAACCCCCAACTTCTGTTTTCTTGCAGACAATTGACAAAATGATCAACGTGAATATCATGTCTGTTTGTAAGGTAAGTGCCCTGTTACCAGCTCTTATTCTTGAGGTCTTAATTCCATGCCAGTAAACCAATTTGGGTGGTCTGAAGCAGTTCCTTTTACCTGTTGGACTGTGGTCGGTTGCAATTGTATTGGACTGTTCTGTTTGTTGTGTGACATGATTTGTTGCAGAGAAGTGTGTTAGCTGTTTGTTAGAGCAAGGGATGTACACAAACCAGCACTTAATGCTTCTTCATGCTTGTTTTTCTAGTCCTTCTTGTAAATAGTTCATTTTTCTACCCTGTGGCTGTGTTTCCTGGGGTGGGCAATACTTTTTTCCTGCACACCTAAGGGTTTGTACGCAGCCATGAGAAGCCATTCAAATATTTGCTGCAAAACATGTGAGCAAGAAGGAAAAGCAGATTCAGGAGTGTGGGTTTTTTGAAGTTCCCTTCCCTTTTTGCTATTTAAACTGAAGCTTTATTCAGAAATAAATGTGACTTTGTCAGCCAAAACATATATCTGTTCCTGTCTTTAAGGTGAGGCCCATTCAAAAAGGGCTCCATCCTCCCTATACTAGTGTCAGCTCGCTGCTGCTAACTCTCACTTCCATGTGTTTTTGATTTGCTGCCTCTAAACTGTTTTGTGCCAAGTAAGAAATGTTACAACAGTGAGTCTTGGGGAACTTATCACCTTGAAAATGACTGCTGACCTGAAAGGTTTTTGAGCTGACTAAGGAGAACCGTGGCCTGTTGTGGCAATCTTGTGCTCCTGCAAGTTTTCATTGGAGAATTCAGTTATTACCAGGCCCTTTGGAAAGCTTTCTGTTGCAGGTGTCATTTAGCAGACTTGTAAAAATATTCACTGGGCTACCCCAGGTGTAAATCTGCAGCAGCATAGTCGTGCACAGACCCCTTGGTTACTGAGGGGTGTCATCAGGAGGATGCCTCTGCTGAGGTGTGACATCAGGGCTGTGCCAGCAGAGGGAGTGCACTGTTCATTGATGAAAGAATTTGGGGGTGCCAGTTTCCTTGGGACTATTGAAATGAGAAGATTCAAGTTAGAGGAAGAAATTCAAGATGTATTTGAGACGAATTCAAGATGAAAATGTTTCTTCTGAGCCTGTTGTGTAATTAAACAGTAGATGTGCCTGATGCTTACTGGGTTGGTGAGAGGAGCACATTAAAGATATGGACCATCTGTAGGTAATTTTTTTTCAGTAGGAAACAATTACAGAAAAAGTCTCTATATCCTTGCACTTAATTTTTGGGGCATAATCCTGTTCAGTATTTTAGGTTGATAGCATCTGTCTTTTATCCAAGGTTATATGTGTGGTTAAAAATATAATAATAATAATATCTCCCCTCTTGTGTGATAAACATGAGGTTTGTATGCAAGAGAGCACTGAGTTCTTAAGCAAGGAGATGAAGGTCTGCTGATAAGGTGAAATTATGGGAGAGAACTAAGACATTTTTTGACACTGAGGATGGTGAGAGCCTGGCCCAGGTTGTCCAGAGAGGTGGCCAGTGTCTCATCCCTGGAACTGTTTCAGGTGAGGTTGGCTGAGGCTCTGAGCAACCTGCTCTAGTTGTAGCTGTCCATGCTCCCTGCAGGATGGTTGACTAGGCAACCCTGAAAGGTCCCTTCCAACCCAAGCCATTCTGTGATTCTCTGATCCCTTATCTTTTGACCCCTCTGTTTCTTTGCTGGGCAGTCACAGGATTTGCTAGGGGATGTGCAGCATGTAAGAAACAGTGTGCTGAGAGATAAGGCTNAAAAAAAAACCTTTTTTTTTTTTTAAAACCTGATGAATAAACTTCAAGTCACTAAACACTATTTAAAATGAAGATCAAAATACAGCTGCAGATTTATGAACATATCTAAACTATCAGAATTGATTGAAATTCATAAATATTGCAAACAGTGTTAGGAAGCATGGTGTTGGTGGGATACATCTGCACCATTCTTTAGTCCTGTGAGTCCCTAATCAGAGCTCAAACTTGAGCAACAGCAATTGCCAGGCTTTGCTGTGGAAGACTGTCACTATTCCTCATACTTAAGCAGGAAGGCAAGGAGTGGATGTACAAATGTAAGGTTTGATTTATCCTGGCACTTAAGCCCAGAGGTTGTGTAAACATTGATCAAATAAACCCCCAACTTCTGTTTTCTTGCAGACAATTGACAAAATGATCAACGTGAATATCATGTCTGTTTGTAAGGTAAGTGCCCTGTTACCAGCTCTTATTCTTGAGGTCTTAATTCCATGCCAGTAAACCAATTTGGGTGGTCTGAAGCAGTTCCTTTTACCTGTTGGACTGTGGTCGGTTGCAATTGTATTGGACTGTTCTGTTTGTTGTGTGACATGATTTGTTGCAGAGAAGTGTGTTAGCTGTTTGTTAGAGCAAGGGATGTACACAAACCAGCACTTAATGCTTCTTCATGCTTGTTTTTCTAGTCCTTCTTGTAAATAGTTCATTTTTCTACCCTGTGGCTGTGTTTCCTGGGGTGGGCAATACTTTTTTCCTGCACACCTAAGGGTTTGTACGCAGCCATGAGAAGCCATTCAAATATTTGCTGCAAAACATGTGAGCAAGAAGGAAAAGCAGATTCAGGAGTGTGGGTTTTTTGAAGTTCCCTTCCCTTTTTGCTATTTAAACTGAAGCTTTATTCAGAAATAAATGTGACTTTGTCAGCCAAAACATATATCTGTTCCTGTCTTTAAGGTGAGGCCCATTCAAAAAGGGCTCCATCCTCCCTATACTAGTGTCAGCTCGCTGCTGCTAACTCTCACTTCCATGTGTTTTTGATTTGCTGCCTCTAAACTGTTTTGTGCCAAGTAAGAAATGTTACAACAGTGAGTCTTGGGGAACTTATCACCTTGAAAATGACTGCTGACCTGAAAGGTTTTTGAGCTGACTAAGGAGAACCGTGGCCTGTTGTGGCAATCTTGTGCTCCTGCAAGTTTTCATTGGAGAATTCAGTTATTACCAGGCCCTTTGGAAAGCTTTCTGTTGCAGGTGTCATTTAGCAGACTTGTAAAAATATTCACTGGGCTACCCCAGGTGTAAATCTGCAGCAGCATAGTCGTGCACAGACCCCTTGGTTACTGAGGGGTGTCATCAGGAGGATGCCTCTGCTGAGGTGTGACATCAGGGCTGTGCCAGCAGAGGGAGTGCACTGTTCATTGATGAAAGAATTTGGGGGTGCCAGTTTCCTTGGGACTATTGAAATGAGAAGATTCAAGTTAGAGGAAGAAATTCAAGATGTATTTGAGACGAATTCAAGATGAAAATGTTTCTTCTGAGCCTGTTGTGTAATTAAACAGTAGATGTGCCTGATGCTTACTGGGTTGGTGAGAGGAGCACATTAAAGATATGGACCATCTGTAGGTAATTTTTTTTCAGTAGGAAACAATTACAGAAAAAGTCTCTATATCCTTGCACTTAATTTTTGGGGCATAATCCTGTTCAGTATTTTAGGTTGATAGCATCTGTCTTTTATCCAAGGTTATATGTGTGGTTAAAAATATAATAATAATAATATCTCCCCTCTTGTGTGATAAACATGAGGTTTGTATGCAAGAGAGCACTGAGTTCTTAAGCAAGGAGATGAAGGTCTGCTGATAAGGTGAAATTATGGGAGAGAACTAAGACATTTTTTGACACTGAGGATGGTGAGAGCCTGGCCCAGGTTGTCCAGAGAGGTGGCCAGTGTCTCATCCCTGGAACTGTTTCAGGTGAGGTTGGCTGAGGCTCTGAGCAACCTGCTCTAGTTGTAGCTGTCCATGCTCCCTGCAGGATGGTTGACTAGGCAACCCTGAAAGGTCCCTTCCAACCCAAGCCATTCTGTGATTCTCTGATCCCTTATCTTTTGACCCCTCTGTTTCTTTGCTGGGCAGTCACAGGATTTGCTAGGGGATGTGCAGCATGTAAGAAACAGTGTGCTGAGAGATAAGGCTCCATCTTCACCTTGCAGGGCAAATCATCAGCCTAGTTGGTCCTGCAATTTGGTACTTTTCCCAACTCTAAACTATCTTAATTTAATTTAAAAGTTTTCTCTGTTAGAGAGCTTGTTTCCTCTCAGAGCCACATGTCTCTTCTCAAATCTTATTCCACACTGCCTGTGCAACATCAAGGCCTTGGAACAGTGTTGGGTTGTGTCACCTGTGAACCAGTTTTGGGGCTCTATCACTCTGGCCTTGAAGTGTTGTGATTATTGAGATCTACCATCATCAAAGCACCCCGTGTGCTACTGAAGGCAAGCTACATAAAACTGGATAAACCACATTGGCAGTCCCACATCTTGTAAAATACTGGTTAAAAACCCTGACTGAACATCACCCTGTCTCTGAAAACAGAGTAAGATGATTTTTTTTTTTGATTTTTTTTTTAAGCTCATGACAATGTCACATTTTTATGATGACGTGCAGTGCAGGAGTTGCTGATCTTCATATGGCACACAAAAGAAATGCCTTGGATTTTGATGGTGCCATAAATAGAGTGAAGAATATTTGTTGTTTTTTCATAGAAGGTTGTATTTTCATAGGAAAGCTTGAGAGTTAACACAGCCTTATACAGCTGACAGGTGAATGAGGAAGACCACAGGGTAGGATTTGAAGTTTCATGGTTCCTGTCGTCATCTCAAGCTTCTGAGAGATTTAAAAAGCAAACCTTTACTGATTCTTTGGGGCAGTTCAGCTCATTAGAGGTTGATTGAGTAATGAGCTGAATTGGTTTGCAAGCAATTACACTGTGGAGGAATCTACATTTCAGGCTTGTGGGCCAGAATGCAGTTGGAAATGAGTGTTAACAGAGGAGGGGGGAGAGTAAAGTAGATAAATGTATATGCCTTGGTGTCTGGCAGTCTTTGCCTTGGTGACCTTGGGATAATAGGCCTGCAAGGTTAAGGATTTTTATCATCACTGTGAGTTTATAGTTTGCTTAAGACCTCAAAATACATAAACTGTGTTGAACTGGGAGATCCCGTGTCAACTTCCCTCAATGGAAGAGGAAGGAGCATGAGGTGAATTACAACAGGAGGAGGGAACAGCTCTACCTATGAGGTCTGAAACTGAGTTGAGGGGGGCAGGGGAAACTAACAATAACAAAAAAATGCCACCACTAATATAGGTGGTGAAGAAGCTGGGGCATTTGAGAAAGGAGGAAGATAATATTATTAAAGAAAAATGTTTATGGAAAAACTTCTTTGCTGCCTGGCCCAGGCTGCCCAGAGAGTTTGTGGAGTCTTCTTCTCTGGAGAGGTTCCAAACCTGCCTGGACAATGTGATCCTGGGCCCCCTCCTCTGGGTGACCCAGTTGGATGAGCCACCACTAATATAGGTGGTGAAGAAGCTGGGGCATTTGAGAAAGGAGGAAGATAATATTATTAAAGAAAAATGTTTATGGAAAAACTTCTTTGCTGCCTGGCCCAGGCTGCCCAGAGAGTTTGTGGAGTCTTCTTCTCTGGAGAGGTTCCAAACCTGCCTGGACAATGTGATCCTGGGCCCCCTCCTCTGGGTGACCCAGTTGGATGAGATATCTTCAGAGGTCC